>OX463864.1:20587575-20720917 GCA_949825065.1 Odontocerum albicorne
TGCGTGCACTTAGAAGAATACATGGGATAGCAATGTATGATAGAATACGGTATGAAGTGATTAGGGATGAATGTGAACTTAAATGGCTGACGTGTCGAACAAGATGAAGAAGAGCATTCTGAGATGGTTTGAAGATGAAGAAAGGCTAACAAAACTAATATACTGTGCAAATGTGAGTGGAAAGTATCCTAGAGGAAGACATGTCAAGAAAAGGAAGGTTAGATCTTCTTCTTCCTGTTGGTTTAGGTCGTATGACCTGTTTGTGACGGTGGGCTGTCCTGGGATGATGACGTACAGCTGTCCTTCTATCTTTTTGGCGGCCTTCCTGGTAATCTCCTGCTGCTAGGTTTTTCAGTCTTAGCGATTCTTGCCAGTCTTATATCCTCCATGCGGTCCACATGATCCCTCCAGAAGCACCTTCTGCTTCTGGCCCACCTCACCATGTCTTCAACACCACATACAGGCCTTATTGTCTCATTTTTGATCCGATCTCTAAGAGTTCTGCCTGCGATGGAGCGTAGGGTTTTCATTTCCGCCACTCTGAGAAGGTTTTTTTGTCCTGTTGGTTTCGGCTCTCACTTCACATGGGATAGAGCCGATACCAACATGATAAGGTTAGATCAAGTGTGTTATTTTGAAAGAAGGAAATGTTAGACATGCAAAAAATGTAGAAATCGTGTGAGACGTGGTAAAGGAAGACCACAGAAAATATAGGCCAGATAGAAGAGGGAAGACCAAGGAGAAAGATAGAAGAGGGAAGACCAAGGATAGAGATAGAAGAAGTAAGACCAAGGATAGAGATAGAAGAGGCAAGACCAAGGATAGAGATAGAAGAGGTAAGACTAAGGATAGAGATAGAAGAAAGAAGACCGAGGATAGATAAAGAAGATGGAAGACCATGTTTAGAGATATAAGAGGGAATACCAAGGCTAGAGATAGAAGAGGGAAGACCAAGGATAGAGATAGAAGAGGGAATACCAATGATAGAGATAGAAGAAAGAAGACCAAGGATAGATATAGAAGAGGTAAGACCAAGGATAGAGATAGAAAAGGTAAGACTAAGGATAGAGATAGAAGAAAGAAGACCGAGGATAGATATAGAAGATGGAAGACCAAGTTTAGAGATATAAGAGGGAATACCAAGGCTAGAGATAGAAGAGGGAAGACCAAGGATAGAGATAGAAGAGGGAATACCAATGATAGAGATAGAAGAAAGAAGACCAAGGATAGATATAGAAGAGGTAAGACCAAGGATAGAGATAGAAGAGGTAAGACCAAGGATATAGAAGAGGTAAGACCAAGGATAGAGATAGAAGAAAGAAGACCAAGGATAGAGATAGAAGAGGGAAGACCAAGAATAGAGATAGAAGAGGGAAGACCAAGGATAGAGATAGAAGAGGGAAGGCCAAGGATAGAGATAGAAGAGGGAAGACCAATGATCTTAGTACGTATTTTGGGTTATACAGAAGTTGATATTGTTAGATTTGATGGCAGAGTGCGGTAATAACGAAGTATCGATAAAAATCGGAATCTAAGACACTTCCTACGCGTGCCGCTGTATAATATTGTTTCACAACTGCCAAAACAAACATACGTGACACTGTCTAATTGTGTTTTTACAATTGCCAAAACAAACACACGTGACACTATCTGTCTGTTGACACAACTGCCGAATGAATAGCACGCTTAATGAAACCAAGCAACTGTTTCACGCTATTTCCCATTACAGTTAGTGCGAAATTATATTGTTGTTATTATAACAGAACGGAATTTTCTCTTTTTTAATCTGTTGTTGATGAGGTTACATTAAAAACATCTAATGATGACGTTCGTGGCATATTTAGTAATACTCTTGACGAGGGTTTTGGATTTGGCATAATTATCGATTCTTCTTTTTTTCCTTCGCATTATCCCATCTATTTGCAGTAACAATTTATTTATTTGTATAAAACAAGAAATTTTATAAACACATAATTTGTTTAAAAAAACAACAGGTAATTTAATGTGGACATACAATTTTAATGGATCTGGGTTTGTTGCCTTTCATTTGTCGTATCCCCAGTAAACTAGGATTTTGCCTGTATCTTAGTGAGGACATAACATGAAAAAATTGATTAATATTTTTTCCGATTGTTGATGATACAATACCCCGTTGCATACGACGTCGGTGGCCTAGTTGTTAAGACGCCTATCTCCCAACTCGGAGGTTGCAGGTTCAAATCCCGCTGGACCATAAAAACCCAGATTTTATAAAAAGGATTCCAGTCTGGGATTCATTTAAGGCTTCTTCAACATCTTTCTGGTTGGTTGGAAGAGATTGCAACACGGCAATAAGCTCGTCATGTTGCACTATATACAACGAAAGAGTAATACAATATGTACAATACAATGTTGTCTCATCACGTGTGGTAGTGTACTAAGAGACACGACCAACACGTGCTAAGAGACGCGAGTTTCGTACACACTCCAGTTGTTTTAGACACGAAGGTTCGATTAATGGTGCCAAAGATAATATTGTTTTACGGCTGCGTTATTTAATATGTATGAATCATCAATTCAGATATATTGAAGGGCACCATATGTATGAATCATCAATCAAAATATATTGAAGGGCACCATATGAATGAATCATCAATCCAGATATATTGAAGGGCACCATATGTATGAATCATCAATCCAGATATATTGAAGGGCACCATATGTATGAATCATCAATCCAGATATATTGAAGGGCACCATATGAAAGAAAAAAGAAATTTGAAAGTCTGATGCGTTAAGCAAAAATCTATCAATTTTAACAATCAGTGTAGTGGCGTCGGAGTCAGGAATCAGAGTTGTGAAGTCGTTTGGTTTTTTGTTGTGTCGAAACCAAAGTCGGAGTCGGCAGATACTATTCTAAGTTCGACTCTAACTTTAAAATTTTAACAACTTATTGGCTACATAATTAATAAACTTCCTGCCCAGTATCCCATAGCGGAGCTTTTCAGGGAGTATCAGGTTCTAAACACAGCCAACTTATATTTAAAGTCCATTCTCTGGCACTATCATCGAGAGGAGGGGAAGACGCAAATTCAACAGAGATACATGACACGCGTGGCAACTGATCAAATGTTCACCATCCCTAGAGTTAAAACATCTTTTGCCCAAACGTAATATGCTTATCTGGTATGCCCCATGAAGTACAATGGGATGCCGAATTCAATAAAGGCAAAAGGATAAAATAAATTCTGGCAGTGGATCGGAACATGGTTGTTATTGCGAAATGTATGCTGATGACATGATAGTATCATCATGTCATTATCATACATTTCCATTCAACAGTTGTGTGCCACCAATTGACCTCTGTAATTCCTTCACGCGTAAATCCCTGAAATATTAAACGGCCAGGGTGACAAAACGCATCCTTGCGTTACCCCTTTTGAAATTCTAGAATTAATCCACCCTACTTTGTATTGAACACTGGTTTTTTTATAAGTATGGAACTTTTCACATACCGATTAACTGCACTAATATGATAGAGGAATAACATTTTTTTTAAATAATAGATATGACCGAAGTCTATACTAGGCGGAAAAAATGTCTGTGTCATTCGAGGGTAGTAGCACAGAGCGAGGTTCGAACCAGTGACCTTCAGCATGGAAGTCCAATGCGTTACCGCGTAGCCAAGAACCTAATTCATTCATTTATCTAAAATATTTTGACGATGTCACACTTAACCCTTCCTGTCATGTGATGTGTAACTAGTACACATTGCTTCTAAAAACTTTAATATCTCTATAAATATAATAAATACTGGGTTCAGATTTTAGGTATTCCTCCGTAATACATTTACGCATTGAATGAAAAAAATAATATAAATAATAATTAGCAATTATCGGCCACATCGGAGATATTTTGTGAAAATCGGGAATAAATTCACCAATACAATCAAACGTGTGCCAGTGTGTGACGTAGGTATATTCATTCTAAAAAAACCGCTATGGGTGAGGAAGCGACGCTATTCACGTCTCACTCTCACTCTACTTCGGTATATGGGAACACAAGAAATAGAATCTCAGTTCGCTCGCTTCTCTCGCTCAGTAGCTCATGGGCTTTCGTTCGAGATGGTCGCTTCGCCCGTTTTGTGAACGTCGGCCTATGTTTTTTTTTCATATTTTCAGCAATTAAATTTCAATTTTGACTTCAAATTTAATTAATTTAAGCAATTGGCTATGAATATTCTTATTTTTCCGATTTTAAATCGCTCATTTTTACATGTTTATTGAATACGCAGCACCGGATCGCGCGGATTTTTTTAGCACAGGAAGGTGAAGGTTAAAGTAGCTTATTCATAAAGTACACAAATGAACCTATATTAATATTGAACAACCAGGGTGACAAAATGCATCCTTGCCTTTCTAAATATAAATAATCAAGTAATAATGGTGACAATTAATTGCATGGGAGTTTAGGAAGAGGAATATTTTAAGATAAATAATACTTTTTAAATGTATTTTTAAACATCGATAAGGATGCGCCACATCTGATTGAACCAGGAAGATCATTTGATGGTATGATGCATTAGTTTACAAAGGATTCTGCTGCCATCAGTTCGGAGAGAATTATTCACGCAGCACAGAGGACAGCTTGGATTGTACAATGTTTCAAAGAGGGTTGACAGAACGTGGAGCATTCTCCGCTGTTTTTTTTTTTTAATCGGATTAAACTGGATTAATATGCAGATAAATAACATACGTATGACCATATTTTTGCTACAGAAAACACAGGAAACAAATTTATGACAATCATACTATCAAATGAACTATTCATATTATGTTTCAATCAACAACAATTCACCATAAGTTGTTGCCATTTTGAAAAACTAAATTTTTAGGCATATCGGAAAGTTCCGTCACAAATAAATAAAACGAGTACTGAACAAATAATTCAAGATCTCTTTTAACATCCATCTCAGAATACCCCTCTTTCGACTTCACACCGAACAGCGTTACCTCCAAGATCACATCTCCGTTTGGACTGTGAAGTTCTATAAAAGCCAACAGAACTAAAGCACTCCTCTAATTACTACCCTGAGGGCTTACTAAAGAAAGTCCGACCTACCCTTCCGTTATAAGCACATCCCTCCAAAGCATCGTCTGTTGCCTGACTAGTCCACCTACAGTATTAATTGGGAGCACTGAGGTCTGAGTGAATGTGATGGAATACAAGTAGCCTGAACGAATGAACATGTACGTGCTAAATAATTAGTTGTAAGAATTGTTCTCTAGTTATAAGTAGTATGTAGGTGTTAACAATTTCTAAGAAATTAATGGGTAATGGGCAAAAGAAAGATCGGCGGACAGAAGAATCATTATAAGGACAGTCTACTCTGTAAACCTATATAGGATATGATTGTAGATGCTAAATTGAGCAGGACTGAATATGTAATACCATGGGCAATCACATACATCCAAAACGTGTCCTATACGGTCAAGTAATCGGCAAAGGAAAGATCGGTGGACAGAAGAAGCACTATAAGGACAGTCTACTGTGTAAACCGATAGAGGATATGACTGTAGATGCTAAATTGAGTTGGACTGAATATGTAATACCATGGGCAATCACATACATCGAAAACGTGTCCTATACGGTCAAGTAATCGGCAAAGGAAAGATCGATGGACAGAAGAAGCACTATAAGGAGTCTACTGTGTAAACCGATAGAGGATATGACTGTAGATGCTAAATTGAGTTGGACTGAATATGTAATACCATGGGCAATCACATACATCCAAAACGTGTCCTATACGGTCAAGTAATCGGCAAAGGAAAGATCGGTGGACAGAAGAAGCACTATAAGGAGTCTACTGTGTAAACCGATAGAGGATATGACTGTAGATGCTAAATTGAGTTGGACTGAATATGTAATACCATGGGCAATCACATTCAGCCAAAACGTGTCTTATACGGTCAAGTAATCGGCAAAGGAAAGATCGATGGACAGAAGAAGCACTATAAGGAGTCTACTGTGTAAACCGATAGAGGATATTACTGTAGGTGCTAAATTGAGTTGGACTGAATATGTAATACCATGGGCAATCACATTCAGCCAAAACGTGTCTTATACGGTCAAGTAATGGGCAAACGAAAGATCGGTGGACAGAAGAAGCACTATAAGGACAGTCTACTATGTAAACCTATAGAGGATATGATTGTAGATGCTAAATTGAGTTGGACTGAATATGTAATACCATGGGCCATCACATACAGCCAAAACGTGTCTTATACGGTCAAGTAATCGGCAAAGGAAAGATCGGTGGACAGAACAAGCATTATAAGGACAGTCCAAGAGATTCACTGACTTTATGTGGAGTACACCTGATGACTGGTGGCCCAAGTTAGATGGGAGAGCAATCTGCTCTCGAGTTGATGGTGTCCCAACTAAAAGATATATGATAAACAGTCAGAGTGACCTTGTGGCTCAACGTTTGCGACAATGGGTGTCTTTTATCGGGCTGTTCCCTCACAGAAGATCAACGTGGGAGAGAAGCTCGAGATTGACATTGGAATGGAGAAGGAATCATCGATTATTCGAAACAATTTTGTGATGTCAAAAGTTTATTATGAAAAATGCGATAACTTTATAATAAACCTAATATTAAGTTATTTAATACAATTTGTTTGAACAAGCAAAACTTTCATAAACCACGTTCCTTTTTTTGCAAAATTTTTGACTGAATTATGACGGCATACTTAAGCAAATATTCGCATGCAAATAGAGTGCAATATCTTCATATTGCGTAAACAGGAAAATAACAGCCGCTGTGCGTAGTTTCAGATATTTCCTGAACAGATATGGAAGGAAGTAAACAATTAAAAAAATAAGAGATTGTCATCAAATTCATTACTCTAATTTGTGAAAAAAAAAATATTAAAAAATAATTAGTAAGAATGCATTTGGGGTACCGGAAATTAATGTAGTTTTTAAGTGAGATAATTTCGTTATTAAATGAAAAGTGTTATTTATTAAGTGTTCACTCCTAGTGAACTTATTTATTTAACACTTTTATTGCAAATACAATCTGGCGGACTTATTGCCAGGTGGCAATCTCTTCAAACCAACCAGACAAAAGTAAATGAAGCAAGTTACGTGGTCGCATAAATAATTCAAATTACTATCCATCCCCACGAAATCCATAAACACATACGTGAGCACATGCCCACGGACCCACAAAGACGGACAATCACCCGAACATTATTTTTCAAATAAAGTGAGATATCATCAATCAAAAGAAAAGGAAGGGATGGTGGAGAGGAAAGGAAAATAAGAATCGGGAATGAAACACGTTATTTTATTGACTAGAAATTAAGAGTTTTTTCAGTCGCTTCTTAAAGCATGCCAAGGATGGAGCGAGTCTTATATATTGGTTTGTAACTGATTCCAGAGTCTCACTGCATGGACAGTAAAAGACGACGTAAACAAAGAGGAGCGGTGAACTGGAAAGGTAATTAGACAAGCTAATCCATGATTGGAAAGACGCTGAAAATTTTCGGCGAAATAAGAGGAGGCGGCAGGACAGTTAAAGATATTATACAATAGAGACAGTATGTGAATTTGGCGTCTATTTCTAACATTCAACCAGTTCAATGCCTTCTGGTATGAAATTATATGATCGTACTTTCGAAGGTTGAAAATGAATCTTAGACACACATTTTGAAGACGCTGCAATTTGTCCAGCTGTTCCTCTGTAACATCCAAGTAACATACGTCCGCATAGTCCAGAATCGGAAAGAGCAGAGATTGTACGAGTAAAATTTTGGTTTTAGTTGGTAGGAGTGTCTTGAGCAACCAATTAGCTATTGTTCTTTTAATTTTGATGGAATTTCTTTTCTTTCAGATTTAGCTTAAATTAAATGAGTGTCACGAAACCTGAAGAAGGTCATATTGGTCATTGTATGCAACAACGAACACCAAAAATATATGCAGTATTCATTCTTATCTATAAGATGACCGCAAGTGCTAACATTGGTTCCGTAAACTTTGATAGGTTGATTTTGATCTCTCCGATGCCCATCATTTAGGAAGTTCAGTGTAGCTGGACAACGACCTGTTGCCCACAGCTATCGAGGCAGATTCTTGTCAGACCATCGACAAATTATCAGAACAACTTAATTCATCATGGTCTACTGTTTAAAAGCAACTTCAATGGATAAGGAAGATCAATAAACCATGAGTTTGGATCTCACACCAACTTTCAACTGAAAACCAAACCCAGTGTTTGACAATCTGCAACTTTTTGCTAAGTAAACAGGAAAAGGAACCATTTCTTGTAACACCCACCGGCGGGCGTTGAAGAGATCTAAGGGGTCGTTTTTGATCCAAGGCAAATTTAGGGGGCGTTGAGGACCAACTGCCGCCCCTGGGTAATACTCGCAAGAACGCACTGAAAAGTTTAATTAATACTAAAAATAATCGAGCGCATGTTTCAACAAATAGTTCTAAATGTCTTTTAAGCAAGATCAGTTCGTATTAAAAGTAGGTATTGGTAGATTTATTTATTTATTTATTTAATTAACGACACAACAGTGTCTTTATATACAAATGAACATGTGACAGGTTATACAAGTACTTCAAATTATTGACAAATAATACAAAACTTTATCTTAAACTAACATGAAGATACAAAAAGCTGTAGTAATAATAAATTACAGTCACTGTTTTAAAATTATTTGATAATCTTTGAGAATTTTGTGGGAATTTTATGGATAGATTTTGAGATATAGAAAACACATGGCCTCATTAGTAGAACGAGATGCAAGTTGCTTTGCAGAATTAAATGCTTCCTACATGTTGATGCAGGGTTACTCAACTCCAGAGGCAAAGTATTGTCCTTAATGTTTTGTTTATATTACGTTATTTATATTAATATAGGAGAGCACAAAGTTAGTAGCTATTTCTAAATATTGTTGTGATATTCTGGCGAATACTATATATACTTATATTAAAAATATCTAAATTGTTGCAAAACTCGTTTCCAAGTCTTTGCATACGAATTATAGAGGAGTTGATTTTATAATTAGTATAGCAATTTTCGGTATAAAAGGGATTGAGCTGTCTTGTGGATCTAGTGGGGATACGAAATGAAATGCTCGCGAGTAAGTGAGGTGCATCAATCACTGAGTGAATGATTTTGTATAGCAGTACTATATCGGCAGTTTTTCTTCTGTCACACAGCTTCAAGAGTTTCACTGCATTTAATAAGTTGGGATAATTTCTTTCTTCATGTGGTATTTCAAGTTTAAAATTTATGAATCTTAGAAATTTGTTTTGTAAATGTTCTAAAGTTAGTGCATGGGCGGCGTAACGAGGAGACCATATTGATGAGTTGTAGTCAAGGCGACTACGTACTAAGGAGCAGTATAGCAGTTTTAATGTTCGTAAATCCGAGAAATGTTGGGCAGTTCTTAGTACAAATCCCAAGATTTTTGAACTCTCCCGAGTGATTTTGTTCACATGTTCTATAAATGAGAGTTTTTCATCAAATATAATTCCTAAGTCCCTTATAGAAGATACACGTTTTAATATATATTGATTTAGCGAATACTCGTGATTAATTGGATTTTTATTTCTATAAAAACTAATGGACTCACATTTACTCAGGTTTAAGTGCAGTTTATTGGTGGTACACCATTGTTGTAATTTATTTAAATTTTCTTGTAATTTAAGGCAATCAGCAGCATTATTTATGACTTTGAATATTTTTAAATCATCAACAAAAAGTAAAATCTCTACATCACTAAGTGTGTCAACTATATCATTAACAAATAAGAGAAATAATATTGGTCCTAGATGCGATCCTTGGGGTACACCGCTTGTAGCTGTGAAGGGATATGAAAGACAACTATCGATTTTGACAGTAAGTATTCGGTTTTTAATGTCGCTTTCGATCCAGTCTAAGAGCGGGCTAACTATTCCTAAAGCTTTTAGTTTACTTAATAGAATATTATGTGATACTTTGTCAAATGCTTTACTAAAATCTATGTAAATTGAGTCGAATTGAACGAATTGAAAATATAGTTTTCATATTCGAGTAGATTAGTCAGTGTGGATCTACCTGAAATAAATCCACGCTGTTGAGTGATAATAATATTGCGAATCGAATCATGAATTTCGTCTAGGATAAGACTCTCGAATAATTTAGGAATCGTTGATTGTTATAGCTTTGCTCCTATAATACCTTTTTGAATAGTACATGAAGGAGTCGCATCATGCGCAGTGCACGACACGGAGCACCACAGTGCGTGCGTGCATGTTCCGGCATGATCAACAAAGCTTATATTTCCAAGTTTGCACAGGTCATGACAAGATTAACACACGTGCAGAGTATCGAATCTATGCATGTTTTGACAGATTCATTAAACATTACTAAAAATACGTGAGGCTTTTAATCCATACGAGATTGCTTCGTAGTTCCTTCAGAGCAAGTGTGAACCTAACATTTCTGTGCGGTATCTACAGATCACATTCAAAGAATAACTTACGTCGACCAACTTATTAAAAATGTCGTCGTCGACTACTTTTAAAAAACAAAACAAAAAAGAAATTTCTAAAAGATTATACTCGTATATTTAACGACACCTATAAGCATACCTATAAATGGAGCAAAGTCCTATTTATAAAAAACATATCATATGAAATAACCAAAAATATTCCAAGTCACATAAAGCCAGCTTTTTACACTAATTTAAATATCCGGAAACTCTTATTTAATGGGAAAGGCAAAAATGGAATACTTAGCAACAGTGCTGTGTATACACTCTTATGTGCTGACTGTGATCATTTCTATATAGGAAAGACAGGAAGATCTTTTGAAAAGAGATTCCGTGAACACAAATCCGCCTTAACAAATCCTCTAATTTATTCTAAAATGGCTAATCATTGTCACCGCGAGAATCATACTTTTTCTATCGATGATGCCAAATTCTTACATATCAGTGGTAACGGAAATAAATTGGACAGATTAGAGGCCCTAGAAATTTCTAAGTCAGTACACCGATCCGAACATCTGTTGAACAGTTATTTCCCAAAAATCTCTCCGCTCTTGGCCGAAATTGTCCCGTGCCTCCCTCACCCCCCAGCTTCCAACCGTTGAAGCGTGTATATCGGTACCAGTTCGAACAGCATTTAGTCTTGTTTGCGCTCCCCTGAAGATGAGGCGAAAGCCTTGAAACCGGTAGGGTTATACCGTCACAAAAAAGTAGAATAAACAGTGTTTGATAAAAATAAATTACAATTTTAAAAATATATTTTTGTTGTAATAACTATTTGCCACAGAGGTAAGTACAGTACCCGGCGGTAAGTAATACACATCGGGCTTAAGAAAGAAACTGACGGCAACAATCGGCTAACTTCGGTTTTGTAGAGCGTCGTCTCTGTCATTCATACACGTGTTCCGTCGTGATTTGTCAGTCGTTGTCAAGCGTTCTAGGGACAGAGACGACGCTCTACAAAGCCGAAGTAAGCCGATTATGGCCGACAGTCTCTTTCTTAAGCCCGGTGTGTATTACTCACCGCGTTCTCGAACTGCGGTCGATTCTGTTCTGATCACAGTTGATTTTATTATTATTGTTGATTTATTACCAACCGTCACATAACATATTATACGGGAGGTATTGTATTGTATTGTAATCATACCAATTTTGACATTTCGAGATTTTTACATATAAGCACGAAATTAGGCTTATAGTAATACGAATTACCTATTTTAGCGTAATGTTCGTCCTTCTGTATGCCTGTATGTCTGTCTGTCGGTGCACCAATTTGTGCACATTCGGTCAAACGGTTTGTTATGAAATTTTATATTTAAGCTACGGACGTGAATATCTCAATTCTATTGTATCAGACATGGTGCCTATCCAAAAGAGATAGACGAAGACTAGAGGCTTTTGAGATGTGGTCCTATAGAAGACTATTAGGAATTTCCTGGAGAGACCGCATCACAAATGAAGAGGTTCTCCAACGAATCGAAGGAGGAAGGCACCTGCTCAGGATCCTGTCCGAAAGGCGTGCAAGATGGATCGGTCATATAATACGACAAGAGGGCCTCTTGCATGCCATAATGGAGGGTATGACCGAGGGGACAAACTCTAGGGGACGCCCACGCCGAGAGTACCTGGAGGACCTGTTGGTGGACGTGCGCTGCTCAACATATACAGATTTAAAAAGAGCCGCACAGGACAGGGGGGAATGGAGGAGAAGAGTTGAAATTGCTGCAAACCAGTCTTAGGACTGCAACCACGGAGGAGGATTGTATCAACTTTTGGAAGATATCTGGCAACTGGAAGTGGCAGTTTACTGATGTCACTTTCATGCAAGTTATTTCATAAATATTTTGTAACAGAGAAATTATTTGAAAAAAATATTTATCATAAGTCACTAAACAAGTTATAACGAACAATTTTTATTTCTAACATTTTTCGATACAGCTTAACCCTTATAATGTAATTGTAACATAGGTGTTTTTTTTTTAATCCAGAAACTGTAACGTAATTTCAAATATGGCAACACATTCAAATACTATACACGCACTATTGTGTGCAGTGGTATCATCTGGTGATAAATATTGACAACGCTACAACCTTTCAAACGACATCGGGTCAACATGTCTGGACAGCGTAAGCGCGTTTTGAAAATTGGGGTAAATAATCTAAATATCTTATTAATCACTACATGTAGAGAGAATTTTATTCAAACCATTTTATTTGTATATAATTCAGCTATGTAAATATTGTTCGTGTTTTAGATTATAGAATCATTTTATAGCCTTTTTTGTGTTTTATAAAAATTGATATTTTGGCAATGTAACGTGGGTGTTACATATAAAAAAACTGTAAGGAAAAGCTGTGATTTTTTCCCTCAATTTTCCTTCACAACTTACCATATAACAAGGAATCACCAAAGAAAAACGTTAATATTTGAATAAATTGATAAGGGTTAATAAATTTTTATCCTATAATTTTTCATATTTTTACATTTTCCTTCTATTTTGGATATCGTTTCCATGGTTGGGCGGTGAAGTTATTTAAAACTATATTTTAAAATTTTAATTTACATAATTTAAATATTTTTACATAAATTAAAATTATTTTTAACAAAAAAAATTCTCTGTTGCAAAATATTCATAAAATAGCTAACACAAATTTAAATTAAAAAAAAAATTATAAATAATTAAATTATAACAATAAATTTATTTAATATGGTGACGATTGGTCCAGTGGTGGCAACAGCAGTTTTTTTTTATTGTTTTTATTTTTCAGATAGACCCATGTCGGATTCAAAGAAAACATGTTAACAATATAATGTCGAATATTTGAAATAGCACGAAGAACGAAACTAGCGTGGAGCTCATTTGGACGTTTGAACAACATCTTCAAAAGTAATCTCCCAATATCCTTGAAGCGAAAGGTCTACAACCAATGTATTTGTGGGGAACCACGGTCGTCGCTGAATATTGTCGCATACATACGGTCAATGACCGATGAAACGACCTTCGGATTCCTCGATAAATTATAGTAAACAGTCCAAAGGTCACATTCCAGCCATTGACGCCGGCCGAGCTCTCGCACCTCACGCCAGAGATAGAGAACGCACCACGGCTATCTCACCAGTTCCGTATTTAGATGAATACCCACATACGACAATAAACCATTTCTGCATTCACAGAAGCGAGACAGAAGCATATTGCGAGCGCACTCTCGTGCACATTCCAAAAACATATAAATACCCACGTTACTATAAAAATAAACACTCTCTCTTTCCGCATTGCGATCTAACGTGTTTTATTTATTTACCAACAACTATCATCATCTCGTCCCACTGGGAACGATTCCCTAAATATTCTCCCAGTACTTACGTATGGCTGCGAGACATGGATGCTCACAGTAAAGAACATACAAAAGCTCCAGACCGCACAAAGGGGCATGGAGAGATGCATGTTGGGATATACTAAAAGAGACCGTAAACGAAACACCTGGATTCGCAATATAACAAAGGTAGAAGACGTTATAAAGGTGTACAAAAGAATGAAGTGGCAATGGGTAGGACACATAGTCATGTCAGACTCCCGATGGACATTTAAAATAATCTAATGCTACCCAAGAGGCATAAATATGCCCAGAAGAAGACCAAAGGTACGCTGGATAGATGAAATCAGGAAGCATGGCAGCATCACAAGGCATCAACGAGCAAAGGAGTTGATAGAATTGTCAACAAACGAAGAGTTAAAATTGAAATAAAAAAATGGATATTAGGAATTTTGACTTCAAAGACAAATTCCAGTATTATATCCGGCTTTATGGGCTGCATCGAAGAAGTTTTCCATTGTATTCCCATCGTCATGTTTAGCCGAAAGAGGATTTAGCTTAGTCAGCAATTTACTAACAAAGAAAAGAAACACATTGTCAATAGTGGAACGCGGCGATTTAAGATTACTGATGACAAATATGGCACCAAATATCGAAAAATTTGTGTCATTACACCAAACTCAGCCCTCCCACTAATATTATATTAAGATTACTGATGACAAATATGGCACCAAATATCGAAAAAATTTCGTCATTACACCAAACTCAGCCCTCCCACTAATATTATATTAAGATTACTGATGACAAATATGGCAACAAATATCGAAAAATTTGTGTCATTACACCAAGCCCTCCCATTAATATTATACTAAGATTACTGATGACAAATATGGCAGCAAATATCGAAAAATTTGTGTCATTACACCAAACTCAGCCCTCCCACTAATATTATATTAAGATTACTGATGACAAATATGGCACCAAATATCGAAAAATTTTCGTCATTACACCAAACTCAGCCCTCCCACTAATATGATATTAAGATTACTGATGACAAATATGGCACCAAATATCGAAAAATTTGTGTCATTACACCAAACTCAGCTCTCCCACTAATATTATACTAAGATTACTGATGACAAATATGGCACCAAATATCGAAAAATTTGTGTCATTACACCAAACTCAGCTCTCCCACTAATATTAAATTAAGATTACTGATGACAAATATGGCACCAAATATCGAAAAATTTGTGTCATTACACCAAACTCAGCTCTCCCACTAATATTATACTAAGATTACTGATGACAAATATGGCACCAAATATCGAAAAATTTGTGTCATTACACCAAACTCAGCTCTCCCACTAATATTATACTAAGATTACTGATGACAAATATGGCACCAAATATCGAAAAATTTGTGTCATTACACCAAACTCAGCTCTCCCACTAATATTATACTAAGATTACTGATGACAAATATGGCACCAAATATCGAAAAATTTGTGTCATTACACCAAACTCAGCTCTCCCACTAATATTATATTAAGATTACTGATGACAAATATGGCACCAAATATCGAAAAAATTGTGTCATTACACCAAACTCAGCTCTCCCACTAATATTATATTAAGATTACTGATGACAAATATGGCACCAAATATCGAAAAATTTGTGTCATTACACCAAACTCAGCTCTCCCACTAATATTATACTAAGATTACTGATGACAAATATGGCAGCAAATATCGAAAAATTTGTGTCATTACACCAAACTCAGCTCTCCCACTAATATTATACTAAGATTACTGATGACAAATATGGCACCAAATATCGAAAAATTTGTGTCATTACACCAAACTCAGCCCTCCCACTAATATTATATTAAGATTACTGATGACAAATATGGCACCAAATATCGAAAAATTTTCGTCATTACACCAAACTCGGCCCTCCCACTAATATTATATTAAGATTACTGATGACAAATATGGCACTAAATATCGAAAAATTTGTGTCATTACACCAAACTCAGCCCTCCCACTAATATTATACTAAGATTACTGATGACAAATATGGCACCAAATATCGAAAAATTTGTGTCATTACACCAAACTCAGCCCTCCCACTAATATTATACTAAGATTACTGATGACAAATATGGCACCAAATATCGAAAAATTTTCGTCATTACACCAAACTCAGCCCTCCCACTAATATTATATTAAGATTACTGATGACAAATATGGCACTAAATATCGAAAAATTTGTGTCATTACACCAAACTCAGCCCTCCCACTAATATTATATTAAGATTACTGATGACAAATATGGCAACAAATATCGAAAAATTTGTGTCATTACACCAAGCCCTCCCATTAATATTATACTAAGATTACTGATGACAAATATGGCACCAAATATCGAAAAATTTGTGTCATTACACCAAACTCAGCCCTCCCACTAATATTATATTAAGATTACTGATGACAAATATGGCACCAAATATCGAAAAATTTTCGTCATTACACCAAACTCAGCCCTCCCACTAATATTATATTAAGATTACTGATGACAAATATGGCACCAAATATCGAAAAATTTGTGTCATTACACCAAACTCAGCCCTCCCACTAATATTATATTAAGATTACTGATGACAAATATGGCACCAAATATCGAAAAAATTTCGTCATTACACCAAACTCAGCCCTCCCACTAATATTATATTAAGATTACTGATGACAAATATGGCACCAAATATCGAAAAATTTGTGTCATTACACCAAACTCAGCTCTCCCACTAATATTATATTAAGATTACTGATGACAAATATGGTGTAACGATGGTCGTTATCAGTATAGCATGTGTCCTATTAGGACGTGCTGATGATTTTGATATCGACATCGTTATCTTCGTTTTAGTCGATTCTGCATTCCTCCTCGTTCAGGGTCATCGATATAGCGGATTGCTTATCTTGATACGCGTGATGATCTTGATTTGAAGTCAATGAATATAGACTCAGGAATGCGGATATAAATCGATAAGTGGACAGCGGGTAAATAAATAATACAAGTCTTGACAGTTGAATGAATGACAATACTAATATGTTTATTTCTCGGCGTCCGAGTAATTTATACCAATGAGTAAATACATTCGCGATATATATCTGCCTTGCTCTAGCGCATGAACTGGCGGTAGGTTAATTATTTATATTTGGAGATGGCTAGCCAATTTGCAGACGCTGTAAATAGTAAATATTGTCGTTGTTCATAGTGTGTAACAATCATTGAATTCTTCATCGGTCATTGACCCTGTATGTTTACTATCTGACAATAATTAATTTAAATAATTGTGTTTAACAATTATTTATTTATTTATTTATTTAGGTAGGTATTCCTACAATGGCACCAAATATCGAAAAATTTGTGTCATTACACCAAGTCCTCCCATTAATATTATACTAAGATTACTGATGACAAATATGGCACCAAATATCGAAAAATTTGTGTCATTACACCAAACTCAGCCCTCCCACTAATATTATATTAAGATTACTGATGACAAATATGGCAACAAATATCGAAAATTTTGTGTCATTACACCAAGCCCTCCCATTAATATTATACTAAGATTACTGATGACAAATATGGCACCAAATATCGAAAAATTTGTGTCATTACACCAAACTCAGCCCTCCCACTAATATTATATTAAGATTACTGATGACAAATATGGCACCAAATATCGAAAAATTTTCGTCATTACACCAAACTCAGCCCTCCCACTAATATTATATTAAGATTACTGATGACAAATATGGCACTAAATATCGAAAAATTTGTGTCATTACACCAAACTCAGCCCTCCCACTAATATTATATTAAGATTACTGATGACAAATATGGCACCAAATATCGAAAAATGTTCGTCATTACACCAAACTCAGCCCTCCCACTAATATGATATTAAGATAACTGATGACAAATATGGCACCAAATATCGAAAAATTTGTGTCATTACACCAAGCCCTCCCACTAATATTATATTAAGATTACTAATGACAAATATGGCAACAAATATCGAAAAATTTGTGTCATTACACCAAGCCCTCCCATTAATATTATACTAAGATTACTGATGACAAATATGGCAGCAAATATCGAAAAATTTGTGTCATTACACCAAGCCCTCCCATTAATATTATACTAAGATTACTGATGACAAATATGGCAGCAAATATCGAAAAATTTGTGTCATTACACCAAACTCAGCCCTCCCACTAATATTATATTAAGATTACTGATGACAAATATGGCACCAAATATCGAAAAATTTTCGTCATTACACCAAACTCAGCCCTCCCACTAATATGATATTAAGATTACTGATGACAAATATGGCACCAAATATCGAAAAATTTGTGTCATTACACCAAACTCAGCCCTCCCACTAATATTATATTAAGATTACTAATGACAAATATGGCACCAAATATCGAAAAATTTGTGTCATTACACCAAGCCCTCCCATTAATATTATACTAAGATTACTGATGACAAATATGGCACCAAATATCGAAAAAATTTCGTCATTACACCAAACTCAGCCCTCCCACTAATATGATATTAAGATAACTGATGACAAATATGGCACCAAATATCGAAAAATTTGTGTCATTACACCAAGCCCTCCCACTAATATTATATTAAGATTACTAATGACAAATATGGCAACAAATATCGAAAAATTTGTGTCATTACACCAAGCCCTCCCATTAATATTATACTAAGATTACTGATGACAAATATGGCAGCAAATATCGAAAAATTTGTGTCATTACACCAAACTCAGCCCTCCCACTAATATTATATTAAGATTACTGATGACAAATATGGCACCAAATATCGAAAAATTTTCGTCATTACACCAAACTCAGCCCTCCCACTAATATGATATTAAGATTACTGATGACAAATATGGCACCAAATATCGAAAAATTTGTGTCATTACACCAAACTCAGCCCTCCCACTAATATTATATTAAGATTACTAATGACAAATATGGCACCAAATATCGAAAAATTTGTGTCATTACACCAAGCCCTCCCATTAATATTATACTAAGATTACTGATGACAAATATGGCAGCAAATATCGAAAACATTGTGTCATTACACCAAACTCAGCCATCCCACTAATATTATATTAAGATTACTGATGACAAATATGGCACCAAATATCGAAAAATTTGTGTCATTACACCAAACTCAGCCCTCCCACTAATATTATATTAACTTTTTAATAATATATATTTGTTAATCAAATTTTGAACAATACATCAATATGTGAATATCTTTTAATAAAGTGATTTAAAAAAAACTGTCCTTATTTTTCAATATATTTTATTTATTTTACACATTACAAGATTTGTATTATATACATAATTTGCGAAAAAACAACAGGTAATTTAATTTGGATACACAATTTTAATGGATCTGGGTTTGTTACCTTTCATTTGTCGTGTCCCCAGTAAACTAGGCTTTTGTCTGTATCTCACCGAGGACATATAGCATGAAAAAATAAATGGATACTTCTTTCCGATTTTTGATTACATAAAACCCCGTTGCACATTCTAATCAACCTGACAAACAGTGACACTCAATTACATATGTATACATCACGCGAAATCAAACCCCTCACACTTCATCACTCCAGATATACCAAAAATATTCATCCCACGATATACCGTACATAATCATAAAAATAACAACAAAAATATGTAAAAATATAAATATAAAACAACAAAAAACACCACACTCAAGAGCTCACACAAACCTCTTCCACAAGTCATTCCTTTTGCAAGCCCAAATACTCAAACTCCTGTCGCAATAACAACCACGCTCCGATCGACTGCCTAAATTGTTTTCCTCCTTTTGCCTTTATTGAATTCGGCACCCCATTGTATGTCATGGGAGCTAAATAGGCATATTGCCTTTGAGCAAAAGATGTTTTAACTCTAGGGATGGTGAACATTTGATCAGTTGCCATGCGTGTCATGTGTCTCTACTGAGTCTGCATCTTCCCTTCTTCTCGATGGAATGGATTTGAGATGTAAATTGACTATGTTCAGGACCCGATACTCCCTGAAAAGCTCCGCTGTGTAAATAATACTAGTATAGTAAACTTCACCTAAGAGGGGCGCCATTGAATCACTGTTTGAAAAAGTGGGCTATGACCCAAAAAAGTTGAAAAACTGTGGGTTACATTATTGATTTCAAGAACGGGAGTTGGTATGCTTTTTTTTTTTTTTTTTGAAAAGGGGTTGGTGAGTAATTTTTTTTTTCGAAAAGGGGGGTAGGCCAAAAAAGGTTCTAACTCTTGTCACTGTAGATGAAAAACGGTTTCCTATAAGTCAAGTGCCAGTTTCGATTCTAAAATCAGGTCTGCACTTCAAAAAAGTCTTGCTTTGTGTTTGATGGAATATTGAAGGCACAGTTCACTTTGAGGTATTGGAACCAGGTCAGACCATACCAGCAGACCTCTATTCTGAACGATTGGAACATTTGAACCAAGCTCTTACCATTAAACAGCCAGCCTAGTTAACAGGAAAGGCGTCATTCTGCAGCATGAAAATGCGAGATCACATTCGGCGAGACAGACCCAGAACACGATCAGAAGTTTAGGAAGTTCTGCTCTATCTACCCTATTAACACCATCTGATTACCGTTTGTTCAGATCTCTTTGCAACACTTTCTCAGCAGGATAACATGCTGCAGCATGAAAATGCGAGATCATATTCGGTGAGACAGACCCAGAACACGATCAGAAGTTTAGGAAGAGTTGCTCTATCCACCCTATTCACACCATCTGATTACCGTTTGTTTAGATCTCTTTGCAGTACTTTCTCAGCAGGATAACATGGCAGCATGAAAATGCGAGATCACATTCGGTGAGACAGACCCAGAACACGATCAGAAGTTTAGGAAGTTCTGCTTTATCCACCCTATTCACACCATCTGATTACTGTTTGTTCAGATCTCTTTGCAGCACTTTCTCAGCAGGATAACATTCTGCAGCATGAAAATGCGAGATCATATTCGGCAGGACAGACCCAGAACACGATCAGAAGTATAGGAAGTTCTGCTCTATCCGCCCTATTCACACCATCTTTGCTTCGTTTGTTTAGATCTCTTTGCAGTACTTTCTCAGCAGGATAACATTCTGCAGCATGAAAATGCGAGATCATATTCGGTGAGACAGAGACAGAACACGATCAGAAGTATAGGAAGTTCTGCTCTATCCACCCTATTCACACCATCTGATTACCGTTTGTTCAGATCTCTTTGCAGCACTTTCTCAGCAGGATAACATTCTGCAGCATGAAAATGCGAGATCAAATTCGGCGAGACAGACCCAGAACACGATCAGAAATTTAGGAAGTTCTGCTCTATCCACCCTATTCACACCATCTGATTACCGTTTGTTCAGATCTCTTTGCAGCACTTTCTCAGCAGGATAACATTCTGCAGCATGAAAATGCGAGATCACATTCGGTGAGACAGACCCAAAACACTATCAGAAGTTTAGGAAGTTCTGCTCTATCCACCCTATTCACACCATCTGATTACTGTTTGTTCAGATCTCTTTGCAGCACTTTCTCAGCAGGATAACATTCTGCAGCATGAAAATGCGAGATCACATTCGGTGAGACAGACCCAAAACACTATCAGAAGTTTAGGAAGTTCTGCTTTATCCACCCTATTCCCACCATCTGATTACTGTTTGTTCAGATCTCTTTGCAGCACTTTCTCAGCAGGATAACATTCTGCAGCATGAAAATGCGAGATCACATTCGGTGAGACAGACCCAGAACACGATCAGAAGTTTAGGAAGTTCTGCTTTATCCACCCTATTCACACCATCTGATTACCATTTGTTCAGATCTCTTTGCAGTACTTTCTCAGCAGGATAACTTCCCGAAATATTGATTTCCTTTTATAAAGAGGGTATTCAAAATTAGGTTTGAAGATGAGGAAACATGATTGTTAATGTTTAAGCAATTATATATTTGATTAAAAAATGAAATACTTTCAGTTTAAAAAATTGTTTATCTTTTATTAAAAAAACTACATTAATTTCCGGTTGCATTAATATTTCTCGATAATAACAGGAAGTGCTTTATATAGCAGTTATTTTAAGAAATTCTATATTTGTTCATCCGTTCATGTTGGTTTATGTTCACTGCGGAAACATGACATGCAAGAAACTAAGTTATTAGCATACCGACTAACAAAAACAAACTTCGACGGTTAATTTATTCCTCTACTGCATATTGTAGAGGATAAGAGAATGACTTTTCGGTTACTGACGAAACTTAATCTAAAGTCACAACGATAGGACAGTAAAAAGGAATTATATGCAGACATTCTGTATTGGACATATTCAACACATAGATAAATAAATTTATTACATATATTAACAATTGCCACCCTGTGATGGATAGTGAGTGACCAGGATTTATATTTTATTTGATTATTCGAAGTTTTAATACATAATAAAATGATTTTTATAGCTAATTAAAAAAATAACCTAGCAGATTTTGCATAATTTTGATTTAAAATATACATTTTTCACTGGACGCTTAGCGTCCAGCACCGTGGCTGGCAGATTTGTTTAGCACAGTAAGGCAAGTGTTAACCTGTTAACTTTTTTGTGAAAATCGGTACTTGTTATAAAGGGTCTTAATTCTTGGATAAAACACAGATGGCGTCGCGAACTTGCCTGGGTCTTGTGACATTTGAAAAGTGTAATATATGACACTTAAAAGAATGGAGTCGTATACAATACAACAACGCGTTCAAACTGTTGAATTATTTTATGTATTGTAATCTCCGGAAACGGTGATGTTAGTTGACCACCAAGATCATGTGATCTGACACCGTTGGACTATTTTCTCTGGGGTTACGTGAAAAGCCAGGGCTATAAGAATGACACCCGATCAATTCCTGAGCTGAAGGACGAAATTATTCGCGTTATTGGTGTCAAAATGTCATCGAAAATTTTGACAAGAGGTGGACATTTGGCGGATATTGTTTTATGTGTTTAAATGTCATACATTATACTTCAATGTTTTTTTGAAATCATAGCAAATTATGTGTTTTATTGAAGAATTAAAAAAAAAAGAATTGGAAAAACCACTCAATTTGAAAGATCCTTTATTATAATAAGACGTATCGTGTGGTTCTTGCATTATAACTACATATTATTAGCGTGTGGTTCTTGCATTATAATTACATACTGCGCGCGATAAACGCGTAACAAGCATTGAACTAGCATATCGACGCAAAACCCGGCTTTATTACTGTGAAACATCGCCAAACACTCAATTGAAACATCCTCACGATGCTGTTTTTGTTCCATTGTAAGCAAACACGGCACCCATCTTGCGCACAGCTTTCTCATGTCCAAATTTTCAGTCAATATGCGATGTACAGCACTTTTTGAAATGCCTACCATGTCTGCTAGCTCGCGCATTTTCAATCGACGGTCATCCAATACCATTTTGTGGAATTTCTTTACCATTTCTGGCGTGGTCACCTCATTTGGTCGACCGCTGCGATGTTCGTCTTGGCAGCTCGTACAGCCTCGTTTAAACTCTGCCACCCAATATTTTACTGTTGTAAACGAAGGAGCAGACTCCCCTAGAGTAGAATCTAGCTCGGCTTTGATTCCTTTCAAATGAAAGTATTGTATCACATAACGATGACCAATTTTTTCCATATTTACAAATTCACTGAGAACATTCACTATTGATGGCTGCCAAACAAATACTAAACAACGTAGCGTCTTAAAACTTGAAACTTAATAAGTTTAGTACTTTCTACCATAGTCATTTTTTAAAGCAACAACCGCCATCTATACGTCAGGTCGGGTACTTCTGGGACCACCCTCGTACTTGATTCTTTTCTTTAAAAAATGTTAGTGACGGATCGTGTCTAACATTAGTTAGTAACTGGTTCCAGAGTCTCACTGCATGGACAGTAAAGGAAGACGTAAAGAAAGAAGAGCGGTGAACTGAGAAAATCAATATGCAATCTCTGCTTGAGCATAGCACAAGTCCATGATCCGAAAGATGCTAAATATTCTCAGCGAGATAAAAGGGAGCATGACACACGAAAGGATTTCTTTACACCTTTGTTTCGAGGTTATCTCGAGTGGAGATCTTGCTGGACTTAAAACATCTTCTTCATAAGGGTCAGCATATACTTTTTGAAGCTCGAGAAGTCTCATATCAATGAGGTTAGGTCGAGAGAATGAGCACTATCTCATTGATATTAGTATCTATTTTATATCTATAAAAAATCACAATTATTGACGACCTTCAAACGCTTATAGATTAATGAAGCCAGTGTGAGGCTGGGGCTGAACATCCTTCCGTGGTTGCAGTCCTAAGACTGGTTTGCAGCAATTTGAACTCTTCTCCTCCATTCCCCCTGTCCTGTGCGGCTCTTTTTAAGTCTGTGTATGTTGAGCAGCGCACGTCCACCAACAGGTCCTCCAGGTACTCTCGGCGTGGGCGTCCCCTAGAGTTTGTCCCCTCGGTCATGCCCTCCATTATGGCATGCAAGAGGCCCTCTTGTCGTATTATATGACCGATCCATCTTGCACGCCTTTCGGACAGGATCCTGAGCAGGTGCCTTCCTCCTTCGATTCGTTGGAGAACCTCTTCATTTGTGATGCGGTCTCTCCAGGAAATTCCTAATAGTCTTCTATAGGACCACATCTCAAAAGCCTCTAGTCTTCGTCTATCTCTTTCGGATAGGCACCATGTCTCGCAGCCGTACATCAAGATACTCCATGCTGAACATGAACGTGAGTAAAACTAAGTTCATGGTGTTTGGCCGGCAGGATCACGTCTTACATGGAACGGAGCTGATATAGAGAGAGTGGAAACATTTAAATACCTCGGAAGTATCCTAGTAGAAGACCTCGACCCAGAAACCTAAGTCAAGTGCAGAATCGAATCATCTCGTGCGGCTTTTAATAAAATGAGAAGCGTATTCTGCGATGATAATCTAAACTTGAAACTTCGACAACGGTTAGTCAAATGCTACGTTTGGTCAGTGTTATTATATGGAGTGGAATCATGGACCCTCAAAGTTGGTACTAAGAACCGACTGGAAGCATTCAAAATGTGCTACGGATACCCTGGACGGATATGGTCAGCAACACGAGGGTTCTTCAAAGAGCCAAAGTTGATAGAAAGTTGCTGACTAATTTTTAAATCCGAAAGGTGTCCTACTTGGGTCATGTTATTAGAGGAGCAAAGTACAAATTACTGCACCTGATCATCCAAGGCAAAATAGAAGGCCGAAGAGGTGTTGGCAGGAGGCAAATCTCCTGGCTCCACAATATACGTGATTGGACTGGTATAAGGGGGCGTTGGAGATCTTTTTCGGGCTGCCGGGGACAAAGATGTCTACTCTCAGGTGATATTCAACGTTGGGGGGACCTGACATGACACTGGGAAGAAGAAAAAATCACATTTTTTGTACGAATAATGTTAACTTTTATATCGGACTGCGAGGTACAGCCCAAATTTCGAACAAACCTACAAATGCAGTCAAATTTTATTTGAAAAAGTTGGACGAATGCCGAGTTGTTCAAGTAGAGAGGCAACCCAATAACGGGGTTTCACTGTATTCTCAAATGATTTTAATTCACGTAAAAGGAAAAATAAGTAAATAAAACACTTGTTTTATGTTTGTGTTCACCACAGGTTTATTTTTGGATTTACTACCGGTTTCGAAGACAACCGTCTTCATTGTCAGGTGAAGATAAACTTAATTGCTAAAAATAC
Organism: Odontocerum albicorne; assembly: GCA_949825065.1. NCBI lineage: Eukaryota > Metazoa > Arthropoda > Insecta > Trichoptera > Odontoceridae > Odontocerum > Odontocerum albicorne. The sequence continues at coordinate 20,613,285 of OX463864.1, forward strand.
ATTTTCTATACAACCTTACCAGTTTCAAGGCTTTCATCTTCAGGGGAGCACAAACCAAATTGCCAAATTCTTACATATCAGTAGTAACGGAAATAAATTGGACAGATTAGAGGCGGTAGAAATTTATAAGTCAGTAAACCGAGGCGAACATCTGGTAAACACATATATCCCAAAAATCTCTCCGCTGATGGCCAAAATCGTCCCATGTCTCCCTCAGTCCCCAACTGTTGAAGCGTATATATCGGTACCAGTTCGAACAGAATTGAGTCTTGTTTGTGCTCCCCTGAAGATGAGGTAAAAGCCTTGAAACTGGTAGGGTTATACCGTTACAAAAAAGTGGAATAAACAGTGTTTGATAAAATAAATGACAATCACAGTCATTTGAAATGATTGAAGAGTTAATAAGGAGAGAGGTGTTAGAGGATTTACAGTTCTTTAAGACTGAGATGGCGCCATTTAAGAAGAGGCTTCGTCAAACTGGAGATACTGCTCGTTCTCCAAACCTAACCTCATTGACAGAAGTCTTCTTGAGCTTCAAAGAGTAAATACTGACCCTCATGAAGAATATGCTTCAGATCCTCGAAGCAAAGGTGTGAAGAAACACTTTCCTGTATCATACTCCCTCTTATCTCGCCGAGAATATTTAACGTCTTTCGGATAATGGGCTTGAGCGAAGCAGAGATCGTACATAGGTTTTCCCAGTTCCCCCCTCCTTTTTTTACATTCTTTACTATACATGCAATGATATTCTGGAACCAGTTACTAACTAATGTTAGACTCGATTCGTCACTGGCATGTTTTAAAAAGCGACTGAAAAAAAACTCTTAATTTGAAGTCAGTTATGTATGCATGCCTTTTTTTTCCCTTCGATAAATGATATCTAACTTTTATTTTTATCATGTATATTATATGTACGAGGCATATCCAGAAAGTAAGTGTACTGAATTTTTGTAGGTTACAATTTTTTTTATTTAAACAAAAAAATTACGTGGTTACCGTAGTACATTTGTAAGCTATTTTTCGACATAGTCGCCATTCCTCTCAATGCAGGTGGTGAAGCGGGGTATCAACTTTTTGATGCCTTCCTCGAAGTAGTTTCCCGCCAACCCCTCCGTCCACTTCTCCACCTCCTCCTTTACCTCCTCGTCGGTTGAAAACCTTTTTCCACCCATGTGCAGCTTCAGGGAGGTAAAGAGATAGTAATCTGAAGGTGCTAGGTCAGGGGAATGCGCGGGATGGTTCAGGACATCCCATTTAAACGAGGCGAGCAGTTCCTTCGTGGCGTTGGCCGTGTGTGGTCTGGCATTGTCGTGCAGCAGGCAGACTCCCTTTGTCAGCATGCCTCTCCTCTTGTTCTGAATCGCCCTCCGCAATTTTTTTAGGGTCTCACAGTATATTGCAGAGTTGATGGTCTCCCCTTGAGGCATATATTCAATTAAAATTATGCCTTGACAGTCCCAAAACACGGATGCCATGATTTTCTTGGCTGAAATTGTGGTTTTGAACTGTTTGGCGGAGGGTGAAGAGGTGTGACGCCACTGTTGAGACTGCCTTTTGGTTTCAGGCGTGTAGTGTGCAGCCCAAGTTTCATCTCCAGTAACGATGGAGCGGAGAAATTAATCTCCATGGAGTTTGCAGCGCCTCAAAAACTCTTGCCATTTTACAAAATTTCGCACTTGGCGGGAGATTGGGTTGACATTTTTCCCGAAACGTGTTGTCGCGTTGACACTTCTCAACGTACTGACCTCAAACCGGTCTCATTGCGGAGGGGAAGGGTCAGGCTACACGGAAGTGTAGCCAACATGTCAAAAATAAAATCCATCCAGTCGTGAGAGCCTCAGTACACTTACTTTCTGGATACGCCTCGTATATTGTTCGTGAATTTTACGATCATAAAACTCCCTTTAGTCTTGATGGTTGAAAGAAATTGCCACCAGGCAATAATCCCAACAGATTACTTGACAATGAAGTGATAATAAATAAAAAAATATTAGGTTGACTTTATTTAAGCTTTTTTATTATTTTTAACGTAAGATGATGATGATACACAGTGTGAAAAAATATAACAATTTAGTTGGTACAGTACCTGGCGTTTAGTAATACACATCGGGCTTAAGAAAGAGACTGCCAGCCATAATCGGCTAACTTCAGTTTTGTAGAACATCATCTCTGTCATTCATACACCCTAGAACGCTTGACAACTGACAAATCGTGACGGAACACGTGTATGAATGACAGAGACGACGCTCTACAAAGCCGAAGTTAGCCGGTTATGTCCGACAGTCTCTTTCTTAAGCCCGATGTGTATTACGTACCGCCTTGTACTGTACACGTTTTAAAGCAATAAAACAATATATTTTCAGTTAATTAACATGTTTCTGCCATTTCTGAATTATCCGACATTCCCGCAATCTCGTTTAGGTCTAATAGTCGGGACTCTACTGTGTTTCGTGGATTATTAACGGTACAACAATATTACACACGGGATCGAATATTTCTATTATTTTCTATGCTCTGTGAATGGTACAATCTGGTAAAATATATCGAAATCTTATTATTCTTAGACTTTCACTGTACATATTAATTCAATTGACAATTGTCAAATATAAAAACAATATTATAAAATAAATGATGGCACTGCTTAAAAATAGGTTATAAACAAATATAAACATTTATAATGTTAATCTAAAAAAAATACAAATCGTAAAGAATAAAATCAGTCATCGATGTTTTTTTTAATAATCTCGGATCATAAATAAAAATTAAAATATTGCAATGTGTAGAATTAAGTGTAAACAATCCATTATAAAATTTTCAAGTTTTATTTTTTTATATACAATAGAACCTCAATTATCTGGATTGGTAAAAATAAAAAAAAAAAAAAAAAAATGTGTACTGCATAACACATATCGTCGTCATACAAGAGAAAGTGACCAAGTGCATTTTTCGCGAAAACGTGATTAACACTTCCCTTACTGTGCTGAAAAAATTACGCCAGTTACGGTGTTGGACACTGAGGGTACAGTAAACATGTATGTTTTAAATTAAAATTATGCAAAATCTATTAGTTTTTTTTTTGTTCTTAGCTATAAACATCATTTTATTATGTAATAAAATGTCGAATAATATAAAATAAGTGTAAGAAATGATAAAATAAGAGTTCAAACAGAGAGGTGACATTTAATATAAGAATATCATATTTCCACTGCGTCGTTCAGTCTGCGCAACGTTCAGAATGCGCATGACAGAAAAGAGGTCTCCAACCTTTTAAAAAAAAAATCATAAAATTATATAATAAAATATAGCGTGTATTTTTTGGCAATAAAAATATAATTCGAATTAAGACAATAATTAACATATTAACAAAATATAAAATGAAAATATAAATTCAAAAATAATAATATAAAAACAAAAACGAAATTCAAATCAATAAAATATGCCATTTGGAAAATATAAACACTTTGAAAATAGGTCAAAATTTGAAAATAGGACAAACATATCATAAAATCAAAATTTAATCCTGTGGAGAAAGTCTATCGTAATTGGGGCACGAAATAACTTTTGTTTCTATTATTTGTACTAAACGCACAGGTGTTTGATAAAACTGGTAACCAATCCCTGGAACGAATGTACTCGTAAAATATTAACTGTCAAAAAAGAATGAGTCATACGGAGTGTTTTGACATTTCGTCAATTCTCGATTTATTATCATTCATTTCTGTTGATATTTATTAATGATTTTATTTCGTAATGACATCATTCAAATCATAGAGGTTTCGATGAGGAATAAATAAAGTATGAAGACCCTGCAAGCAGTATATTTCGAGAAATTAAATAAAATATACGTCTTGGTCACTCTTGTCCGTTCACAGATCGGCAAGGGTTAATGACTATCTGACACCTCACTAACATAATGGTGGCCTGCAAGAAATAACCCAACAAGAACTTGGAAGAATAATAATAATATCTTGACTTGTTCAAAATGACTATCTGCATTGATGTTTATTTTCTTACAAGCAAAATTGTATGAAAATTTTCAAAAATATTATTTCTTTATTTTGAAAGCAATGATAAATATATACACACAAAAAAAAATCACAAGTGTGTATACATTTATTTAAAAAAAAAATTAAAAACAAAAGTGTAAAAACGGTTAAATGGCTCTCCTGAACATTTTGTTAGTTGGTCACTTTCTCCTGTATGACGACGATATATAAGAGTATGAAATTAATTCATCCGTACGTTCAAAACTTCAATTCACTCGAAACAAGGATCTCAAAACGGTTCCACAGTTTATGTACTTATAGCTATTTCCAAGGTATATGGACTTTCGTGCGGAAGGTCATCGGTTCGAACCCCGCGCTATGCTACTCCCCTCGAATGACACAGGCATTTTTTATTATTCGGGTGGTATAAGGCTATGACTACAATGCCCAGCTATGATGAATTATAGTTATTACGTCAGTCAATAGCCATTTAGCTTTAGAATAGGGTTGTTATCTGAATGGATAATCTCTATTAACACTTGCCACCCTGTGATGGATAGTGAGTGACCAAGATTTATATTTCATTTGATTATTCGACGTTTTAATACATAATAAAATGATTTTTATAGCTAATTAAAAAAATAACCTAGCAGATTTTGCATAATTTTGATTTAAAATATACATTTTTCACTGGACGCTTAGCGTCCAGCACCGTGGCCGGTATAAGGCTATGACTACAATGCCCAGCTATGACGAATTATAGTTATTACGTCAGTCAATAGCCATTTAGCTTTAGAATAGGGTTGTCATCTGAATAGATAATCTCTATTAAATACTTATCTTTAATTATATCGATATGTAATTGAAATGAAAATGTGTTGTGTTATCATTAATATGTTCAGTGCTGAGGACACGCCTCATGTGACCAAACAAACGTACGCCTAGTGCGTACGACACCCCACATGTGTTCTGTTGATAATATGTTTGTGCCTTTGCTCAATTTTTCAACATGGCATGTATTTACATTAAATTTTATTCGCAGTGAATGTGTCAAAAGACAAGGTGGATATATCAATGCCTTAAAAATAAGCGATTTGAAAATTATACATAGTTACCTACTAGATAATATTATGAAATAAATGTTTTTTTTTTTCATTTTTCATATATCCAGATTTTTCGTTCGACGGATTAAGATCATCCCTATTTTGTCCAGATAATCGAGGTTCTACTGTAGTTGAATTAGAGCCAGCCTATTCTATGACCACTTTTTATACAAAATAAATCATATATTCGCACACATTAGACGTTTGCGAGTATTTATAATACTCGCATACGTCAAGCACGTGCGAATTTTGTTACCAGGCAAACTATTTAACAAGACTGAACCTCTTGTCTTTTGTTTATTGGTAGCATCGAAACCCCTGATGGAAGATCAGGTTTCTACCTACTAGGCCATGGGAATAGTCAGGCCACAGCCTGGTTTGTAGGACGCCAGTCTTCACTTAATTGACTTAAGGGGATATTCTACTCTAGAAATTTGAAGAAAAAAAAAAAGTTTTTTTTGCATATTCTTTTAAAATTTAGACCTTTAAAATATGTTCTCAAAAAGAAATTTTAAAATTTCCAATATTTACAAAGTTATAGCTATAAATGAGGCTGCAATTACACCGCACCGGAATGACTCGGACAATAATCTGAACACTTTAAACGCTTTTTTCCTCGAAACTACTTTTTTCGACCTGGTCGACATAAAATCTCGAGTTCTATCCAACCGATTGCCTTCAAATTCGGTATGAAACTTCGATAGATGTTTTTCTATCGTTCCTACCTCATTTTTTTTAATAATTAAAAAAAGTTGAAAAAAAGAGTAAAAACAATGTTTTCAGACAGCCGCCATTTTATGTTTTTTTTTCTCTTTGGTACCAACTATAACGACATTATTTCTTATCAAGAAACTGCGTATGATTTTTGCTTCAGATTTACGAAAGGGCTCCAATCATGTCGACCAGCTCACCCTCATTTTTTTTTACGACAAGATATAACAGCTGATAACATCTTGAATTAAATTTTTTTTTTCAAATCATCAATAAACAAAACTCTAGAGTCTAGAATACCTCCTTAATTGAATTGACTTTTCGCAAAAATACGATTGGGATAAGGCAAATTTTTCTAGGGTTGCATTAACAGGGTTGCAAGTTAATAGGGGTATTGAAAAAATTCTGAATATATTTTTACCAACCCTAAATAATAAAGAGAATATTGTACTGTTCTAATCGCAGTATCCCTTATTCAATGTATTTCAATATTTTTAACAGATCTAGATGCTGTTACGTGTCACATAACTAGTCGACACAGCAGCCATATTGTCTCCTGTCACCCCAGTTTTTGTGATAACTGGTATAGTCTCCGAACAATCTTTCATTATAAATAGCATAACAGATGCAAGCTTAAATAAAACATTTTAATGATTCACTGTAAATAAAAAAGAGTTAAAATGTAAAATAAATTAAAAAAACAAACTTTAGGTACTATCGGGAATCGAACCCCTGTTTTTTGGTACTATCGGGAATCGAACCCCGATTTTTTGGGTACTATCGGGAAACGAACCCCGATTTTTTGGGTACTATCAGGAATCGAACCCCAATTTTTTTAGTACTATCGGGAATCGAACCCCGATTTTTTTAGTACTATCGGGAATCGAACCCCGTAGTTTTGGGTACTATCGGGAATCGAACCCCGATTTTTTTAGTACTATCGGGAATCGAACCCCGTAGTTTTGGGTACTATCGGGAATTGAATCCCGGTTTATTGTGTACTATCGGGAATAGAACCCAAAACTCAAACATGGAATAAAAATGTTTTACTAACAGGTCGTCAGTTGCATATTTAAAAAGTGTTTTCATAATTTTAAACATTAATCGACTTGTGACAATCTTCTTGCATCGAAAAAGGTGTGATTTGTTTGTAAATGTCGATACAGTAGACTCTCGTTTATTCGGGATCGAATTAACCGGATTGTGAATTAACACTTTTAATCCCACGGGGCCAATCATCGGTCCCAACTGGTGTAATGGAAAAATCCCGTGGGACCGATCGATCAAAGTTTTCATACAAGTTTTAATGTTGAATATACTTTTAAAAAAATGCATCAAAAACGAAATATTAACTGAGATAAAAAATAAAATATAAACTACTGTTTTTTTGCCAAAATATGCTGGGATTAAAAGAATTAATAAATAGGGGAAGCAAAAAATTCAGATTTTTTTTATACATACATACATAAATACCATCACGCCATCACCCTGTCAGAGTAGCCAAAGAGGAAAGAGTGCCAGACTTTTCTATCTCGACACACATCCTTAGCCTCTTCTATATTCATACACCTTCTCCACGTTTCTTTCTTCCCGAATGGCACTCACTTGATCCAACCATACTTACCTTGGTTTTTCTTTTCACACGTCTTCCACTCACATTTGCACTATATATATCTGTTTTGTTAGCATTATTTCATTCATTCGTTCCACATGCCCAAACCATCTCAACGTGCTCTATTTCATCTTACTTCAACCTTAAGTTCTTATTTATCTCTTCATTCCATATTGTCACTCCATTTAATAATTATTGTATTACACTTTCATTGTATACAGTACAACCTGACAGGCTTAATACCATGTGATTCTCTTCCAACCAATCAAAAAGATGTTAAAAGAGGCCTTAAGTAAAAACTGGAAACCTTTATAAAAATAATCTGGGTTTGAACTCGCAACCTCCGGTTCGAGAGACAGGCGTCTTTACCAACTAGGCCACGGAGGTCATCGTCAGTGTTGATAAAAAAAAAAAAAAAAAAAAAGGAATTTTTACATCTCCTGGTTAACTTGCAACTCAGTTAATGCAATCCCGGATAATCGAGACTCTATTGTATCTTAGAGGTTTTTACGTATCTTGTGTATTACTTGAAAAACTCGATAAAATATTTAGCTGCCCTTTTTTATTTGGTAGACATATAACAAATGTTAATTTTTATCAGAATAAGCTAAAAGAAATTTTAAGATAAAAGATTTTGCTATCAAAGCAATTAAATATGTAAAAAAAAACAAGCTAATTAGAGTTTTTTGAATATGTGAATAGAGATTTATAAAGCAAATGTAGACAAAAATTTTATACAACAAGTTAATCTTAATTTTTATACATTTTCATAACATGGTGAATTTGGTTAACCTTTCCTTCCCTGTGTTGGGTATCTTCTACACGTTGCTTCTAATAACCATCAATATCTCTATAAATATTATAAATACAAGGTTAAGATTTTAGGTATTCCTCCATAATATATTTACGGATTGATTTAAAAAATAATATTAATAATAATCAGAGTTTATCGACTATATCGTGGGTATTTTGTGAAGATCGGAAACAAATTCGCATTTAAACGCTGCGAGTGCCTCGACCTTGTGTCTCGGCGATAGGTGAAGAGTATGCGGGAAGCGCGACACTATATTCGCATCTCACTCTTGCATACTCCACTGAATTGCGAGGAGCTCAATTGTCTCAATCGTCGCAAGTGTAAGCCACGCCTGGGTTAGCCACCAACCCTGCCGCGCCGCAGTAGCTGTTGGGCTGGCAACAAGACTAGATCTACGCCCGTTCCGTGAGCGTTGCCAGATGGTTTTTTAATGTTTTCAGCAAATAAATCTCAATTATTATAATTTTTAACTTCAATTATAATTAATTAAGGGGATTATCTATGAATGTTCTTATTTTTCCGATTTAAAATTGCTAATTTTTGATCGCGTACTCACTACCCAACACCGTAGCGCGCGTTTCAATTTTAGCACCGTAAGGAAAGGGTTAAAAAAATAACTGGGATTTTTCATAATGTTAACTTTTCCATATGTCCAATAGTTAATGGTAATTAATCCTTTGCTATAGTGTGACATTGTTTGTCTATCTTATAGATCAGGTCTGGCCAACCTAAATTCCCCCACGGGCTGCGTTGACATCCTAAAAATTTCCAAAGGCCGCACATACCGTATTTTACGGACTATAAGACGCACCGTAATTTTTAGGTTATTTAAAAAAAAAGAACATTTTTACCATTTTTATTATTAGATTGCAAAGCCAGACCAGAGAAGAAGGTTCTGGAATGAACACGTATCCAGAATGGCGGAACCAAGAGCCGTAAGAATGGATTAGGGACAGTATCCCCCAAGCAGGCAGACCTCCAGGACGACCTCCCAAAAGATGGAAAGACAGCTGGCAGTCGACGTCGCAAGAGGCAAACAATGATGCAAGACCATAACAGGCCAAAAGGCCTAAAATAAGATGAAGAAGAAGAAAGCCAGACTAAAAAAAATCTTAGTTTACCGAGCTGACCTTTAAAATCCTAGAAAATCGTCATTTCCATTGCGAAACTAGCTACTAAAAAAAATATTGTACTGTTACCGATAACACAAATCACTTTCAATTCAAGTCCACTGGCACCGTAGACTGCAATGATGCATGCATAGCATAGGCTAGATAATGTTCTGGGTTTGTGATGACGGGGCGGGAGGGAGACAGTGTTAGCAAGCTTGTGAATCTCCGAAACTCATGTTCGTCGCATCGGTGCACTGCTGCTGCCAGTTGAATCCAATGTTGCCAGATAGAGATAGGTTTCCCGCGGCATCGAATATATCTGCCTTATGACTGAGGAATCGCAGTAAACTCAGTCGGGATGGCCGGCTCTCTGGCCTTCCGATGTGACTTTTCAGTCCTCGGCATTATTCCCTGTGTCAGTGTCCGTTGTGTTCATTCTATCCCTTTCATTCATTCTTATCATGACTTTGATTGCCGTCTTTATGTAGCACTGAGTGGCTTCTGTGGTCTCCTTGTCAATCAGGTATCTTCCAATGTCCCCCATCCTCATGGTCTGGCTGTTCAATTTGCACAGTGCCTCGAAACGTTCTTTTTCGGTTGCTGGGCAATCTTGCAGGACATGTTCGACGGTCCGCTGTGTTCTGTCGTCGCATGGGCAGGTTTCTTTGTCTGCCAGTCTAAATCTCCTGAGGTATTTTCTGAATGCACCGTGTCCTGTGAGAGCATGTGTCACCTCGAAGCTCAGAGAACTCATTTTGGCGTATGCGCGCGCCTCCTCGATGCTCTTGAAGAAGCACTTCGTCATTCCTCCCGCCGTGTCCGTCAGATATTCTTCATTCCAGGTGTACCGGGTTTTCTCCTTCAGTGCCATTGGAAACGGCTGCGCCCGTAGTGTTCCCGCTGCTCTCGCAAGTTCGTCGGCCCTGTCATTGCCTCGGTTTCCCGAGTGACCCTTTATCCATCGGTAGTAGATAACATTGTCGCGATCTCTCACCCGGTCGCCGAGAGAGAAAATCTCCCTAACGACCGCATTCAAGCTTGCGCGATCCCTCATTGCCGTGAGTTCAACGAGTCCGACTCGATGCGTATTGTCACTCCGGAGATGTTTTTTTTATAAACCCAGTCGACCGCCGACTTTATTGCTACCAGCTCCGCTTGGAAAACTGAGCAATAATCCGCCAGTTTCATTTTTTTAACTGCAATTTCCGCTCCTTCTCTATACACCACGAACGCTGCCCCGACCCTTCCATTCAGCAGGCTGCCGTCCGTGAAGATGTTGTAATCCTTGTCGTCTCGTGTGTCCTTCCCGCAAATATCTTCAGGATGCCTCTTCGCGGGACGTGGGAGAGATCCCCATTTCACCGTCAGCATGCATTCTCTGTCGCTTGGCAGTGTCGATAGCGGAGCTCCTCGCTTCACGCGGTACAGTTCGGCTGCTTCCAGGACTCGAAGAGCGAGAGGTGGCACGCTGGAGATGGCCATCGCTAAGTTCAGCGAGACCGTGCGATATCCTCGGCAAATCCTTATGCACATGGGCCTCTGCACTTGACCCAGCTTCCTGCGAATTGCCCTCCGTTTGCACGCCTCCCCCCAGATGCTGAAACAATAGAGAGCAATGGGCTCTATAGCTCCTTTATAGAGCACCTGAAGGATCTCGGATGAGAGACCCCAGGTGGGTTTTGCTGCTCTTGAGACTGCTCCAAACAGTCCACCCATCTTTTGGCATACGGAGTCGACGTGTTCTGCACAGTTTAAGTTTTTGTCTATTACGATGCCTAGCACTTTGCAGCTTTGCACCATTGCTATTCTCGACTGGCCCAGAGAGAGATCTGCCTCTCGCACCATTTTCTTTCCGGTGACACACATCGCGTGTTTTTTCCGCCGAGAACTCAAGCCTGCTTCTGCTGCCCCATTCTTTCACTTTCCGCAACGCCCCATTTGCCTTAACTTCCGCTTCCCTCAGTGTGACTCCGACCGCTATGAGCATTATGTCATCTGCAAACGCCTGGACATGTACCCCATCCTCAAACCATACCATTTCCCTGTTTTGGATTCTACAGTATTCCTTCCAACTCGCCATTTTAGCCGCAATCACCGCACTCCTGAACTCCTCCTTAGCTTGCAGATAGGTCGCAAGGGTCAGAGGTCTTCGAATCCCCCCCGAGTTGCGCAGTTTGCGTCTCACTGCGATTGTCGCCCTCTTCAGGTCCCCCAATTCCTCCGACCACCAAGGACAAACCCTTCACTGGCGTTTCCCCGTGAGCAGGATGGCTGCTTCGCAAGCCATCCGGACGGCCTCACCGCACATCCGGTCAACATCCTCAGCGGTCTCCGCTCCATCCCAATCGTCGGCCATATTCGCGACGGAATCCCTGATACTGCATCGGAATTTATTCCAGTTCGCCTTATGCGTTGCGTACTTCCTAGTTTTGTTTGGATAGATGTTCTGGTCTCGATCAGGGACTATTGTGAATTCTATAGGGTTGTGTTTGGAGAAATTGACAGTGGACCCACCCACCCGCCAATCTCGGACCATCTCCAAGAGTCCACCGCTGCACATGGTCACATCTATAAATGACATAAGTGTTCTGTTCCCTCTGACGGTGTCGAAGGTAGGAGTCGCACCCTCATTAAGGATGCTCCATCCCAGCTCAGCACAAAGGTCCGTGATGGCGGAGTCCCTAACTAACCCACGTGGTGGGGGAGTTCGAGAACGAACTCTTGGCATTAAAGTCACCGCCCACTACAAATTGGTGGTCTTTGTAGAGGGACGCCATTACCTCAATCTTAGCGAGGATCGTATCGAGGCTTGCACGCGGCTCTATGTAGACCGATCCGAGGATCAGCTTACGTCCCCACAAGTGCACCGATACGTATACCGAGTTGGAGTCCGTAAATTCTGATAGTAGGACTGCTCTCAACTTGTCCGACCGTATCAGAATCATGGCTTTATTTGGGTTCTCCATTTGGGCCCCGGTTCTTTGAAACACACTGCCGCTTAATCTACGCACGCTACCAGTGGCCCTGGTATACGGCTCCTGCAGAAGAAAGGATTGGGTCGCACACGACGTGCACGTTAGCCATAGTTGATGGTCTCGCACGCTCGCTTCTCTAATCTTTGGAGGTATCCACACTGTCTGTCGTTTGCTCTGTGCTCATCTGGCAGTTTAGCGCTCGACCTCGCATTCGTTCTGCAACAGTTGGCGCATTTTTTGGACATTCGGAGAGGTGGTGATTCCCTGCACAGTGCATACATTTTTGGCCCTGGGTACATTTGGATGTCATGTGCCCGAATCCAAGCCACTTAAAGCATTGCACTATTGGGGAGCAGTCCTCTACGTGCACCCAAATAAAGCCGATGTTGACTTTGCCCTGCTTCAGCAGGGCTTTTCTTAAACCGGGCTCCACCGAAGCGATTATGTTCTTGAGTCTATCGCTGCGATTCCTCGTTGTTCGCAGAATCCGCATCGACTGCTTGATGTCTAATTCTCTGGTTGTTTCAGAAATCGCCTCGTTTTGCATAATGAGGCACTCGAACATATCCTCCTCGCTGGTCTCCTTCCCTATTCCTTTGAAGATGATGACGGGTCATCTGTGTCGGCTTTCCTCCGCCTATAGTCCGCTATCCTTTATTATAGCCTCTTTCAACTTCACTATATGGCCAGGCTCAGGACAGGTCACCACTACTCGGTTCATTGAAACACCAGGTATTTTTTGTATTCCGATTTGGAGTGCTTGCAGCTTGACAGACGAGATTAGCTTCTTCCTGATGTCCTCCGATGTTTCCTATTTGTTGATACTTGATACGACCAATGCGTACGATTTCTCCTATTGCGAGGTCCCCGATGGATGTTGTTCCTCCTACGCCCACTACGGGCCCTGAGTGAGCTCTCCCTCCACCGGTTATACTTGAAGCAGGTGTCGGATGGGGCTGGGTCCTAGCTGCTCTGCTTTCCTTTTTTAGGAGAGCCACCTACCCACTCATCTCGTCCATCTTCTCGCTGAGGACCTTGATGGCGTCCTCAACACCCGTTCTTTTGCAGGTAGCCCCGGCATGCGCACCCCCCCAGGTAGCCCCGGCATACGCACCCCCCCCAGGTAGCCCCGGCATGCGCTTCGGGCCTTCTCCAAACCGTTGATTATAGTTTTCACCTCCAGGATGTCGTTTATGATGTCCTGGGATTTGACTTTTTTTAGTACCATGTTACATAGTTCCATAGCCCTACCCCTGGCACTGGTCTCGTCTCCACTGCTCTCCGTCTCGTGTTTCTCCGTCCGATATTCAACATTGGGGTGACCCGACATGATACTGGGAAGAAGAAGTCCAACCTTTTTATATACATGAGCTATTATTTTTGAAGGGCGACACTGCGTAAAGGAAATAATTTAATATTTATTATTATGAACAAAAAATTACATCAGTTGTTAAAGACTTCTTAACCACTTAAAAGTCGGATTTTTAACACGCGACTTAACCCAACGACGAACTGTGAACGAATAAATTCTATACGAAAATATATTCCGTTCGGAGAAAACAAGTTGAAACAAGATCTGCCCGCTCGGCAAACGACGCTCGGGAGAAACACTCTCAACAAGTCGAAACAAGATTTGCACGAACAAGGCTCAGGCTCGTTAGTATAACAAGAAACTTCGTGCCAGAGTTTCGCTCGGCTAAGAATAAATTAAGGTTAAGAATAAATTTCAAATACGCAACCATGCAAAGATATCCGAGATTAACAACAGCAACTTTCATATTTGTGATGCATCTGTAGGGAATACCGTCGTCCCTAAATATTGTCAACACGCACGGTCAACGACTGACGAACCAACCTTCGGACATGTCCAAAGGTCGCATACCAGAACATTAATATTGTTTACCCGCAAATACTATTTGCGTTACATTCCACAGTAGAAAGAGAACGCATCGCGTTGTCTCGCCGTTTTCACCAATAAATCACCTACCCACGATATTATTCGCAACGTCTGCGATCACCTCTGCACGCACAGGAGTGAGATAAAAATATATTGCGGACGCACTCACACGTCCCGTTCTGAATATGTATATATACCTACTTATCGATAAATAAAGAATCGCTTATTATTATTCACTTGACCATTCATTGCTGTTTACTATTCATTGATTGTTCACTCTCACTTTCCGCATTCCTAATCGACGTATTTTATTTTAAATACCAAACAATCAAAATCATCAAGACGTACCAGTAAAACATTCCGCTAAACATCTATTGACAAATTCAAAAATTAAAATCTGCCAGTCTGTACATTAAATATCCTAATGTTTCACGTTTAAAACACAACTTTTTTCAGTTCGTCATATTTCTAATTAGAATCGCCTGAAATATGCTATGGAAAAAAAATATCTACTTAAAAGCATGCTGCCATCTACAAGTATTGGTAGATCGTGATGGACTGGTTGGGCACTGCTGCTATAGATGGATATAGCAAGCACACACTTGCAGGCAGATCAACATCTCTCCATAAGCACCATAATTATATGATAGTCATAAATATTGCCGTATCGGTCTGCTTCTAAAAAGTCTGGATTAAGCATCGTAAACAAATTGATCTCAAACTTTGTATACAAGTCCCTAAATGGGATGTTTCCATTGTATTTTTTAAAAATCCGTATCCGAGGGATGTTCCTTCGAAGAGAAGTAGAATTTTGAGGTCGATTTCTTCTTCATCTAATAAATCGGCAGTTCCAAATCAATCTAATAGGGCGGGATATCGTGATATAGGTTTCGCGGTCGGTGGTTCTGTGTCGTGGAACGGTCTGCCTCCTAGTGTCAGAGATCGGGTGGCATGTGCAGCTTTAGGGATCACTTAAAAACAATACTTCACGAGAGGTCTTATCAAAATTTATGAATCTCACTTTACTATAGTAAAATAATAAGTATAACATTTATAGATTCAGACAATCTTTATTCTGGAAAAGAGCAGACAGACAATAATACGTCACAAAGGAAGAAAAGTTAACATCACCAAATATCTGTTACATTATAGAATAAATTTACGAAAATATTGCTATAGCATAAATATATATGTATATATGTGTATGTGTGTGTGTATGTATGTGTGTGTGTATGTATGAGTGTACACATGCATGCCTGCCTGCCTGCATGCATACATGCAGGCAGGCAGGCATATGTATGTACATACATACATACATGCATGCGTAGATATGTACGTACGTACGTACGTACATACATACATACATACGTATACGTGATCCCTTAAATATATACATATATGTGATCCCTTAAATATTTTGATAGATGTAAAATCTACATATAGTATATTTTACATTAATATTAAATACTTAATTACGTTGTACAAAATATATAATAATTTAATTATGACACATATTATTGCGTATTCCTTACAATTCCAATATAAAATAATATACACGTTACAATCAAGTGTCGAAAATACAAATTTAATAAAAACATTTAACATAACTAAATGCGTAATTTCTATAAAAAAAAAACAGGCTGGTCACCCTATGTAGCTACCATTCAAACGCATCAGTTAATTACAGATGCATTGATAACCTGCATATTATTTCCCGTTCTTCAAGGCAAATAAGACAAGTGTTTGTATACGACGGATGCACGGAAAGTGCATCTAATTAATTAAGTTTACGTCAATCAATTCAGCGGTTCCAAAGACATTTTGAATGTCAGACCACGTACGAATATTTAAAGTACAGTAAATAACCGATTATCCGGGGCTCAATTATCCGTGTATTGAATAAACCGTGGACCTCTGTAGTATAAATTTATTTAAGTAATCCTGAAAAATATTTTTTTTACAAATTGGTTTTAGTTTTGAAAATTACAAAGCGAGGACTCAAACCCATAAAATCTACAGTTTACATTATACCAATTCAAAAGTGCTAATAAGTTTGTGTTTTTCGTGGCGGTGTGGACCCAACGTAATTGCCACGGTATGATACCGGCATTGAGCGGTTATATCTGTCGAATACTATATTGAGAAAGCTTGTTCGTGTACTCAATTTGCATTACAAAATTTACCAAACATTTCAACTCTTACCTAACTTAATAAAAACTTAATTTGGATTAACTGTGTTTTTCAATTATCCGGGATCGAGTCTCCCCCAATTTTAACGGATAATCGGCACTTTACTTTAATCGGTGGGTTGGGCTAAAAATTAAAATGTATTTCTTTACATATTGTGTATAAAAACGTCGTCCGCTGTGGTCTAACGGTTAGCATTCACGTTAAGCAAGCTAACGTCCTCATGTTTAATTCCCGACAAACTCACTTCTGGACTGGTTTACTCTTAGACTGTTTCATATATAAACTTACATTTTTCTGTAGTCAATATACTGCTTATTATAAATCCTTACAGTGCTATTAAACAACACAAAAATAGCGCTATATAAAACTGTCCAACGAAAGACTGCAGTAGATAAAACTTGTCGATCAACTTGAAATTTCGGGTTTGATTTGTCAAGACTGTATACCTGCTGAAGTGCAACAACTTTTACACAATAAGAAATACATGCACATGCGTCATTCATCCACAGAATTTTTGACAATCATACTTGATTCCGTAGAATAGTCTATAAAATAGTATCGGAAATAAGCTGCCCATTAATTTCATCCGTTTTGCAGCGATTCCTCTCCAGTTTCAAGATAGGGTTTATATACGATTCCTCCCCAGTTTCAAGATAGGGGTTATGTATGATTCCTCTCCAGTCTCAAGATAGGGTTAATGTATGATTTCTTCCCAGTTTCAAGATAGGGTGTATGTATGATTCCTCTCCAGTTTCAAGATAGGGTTTATGTATGATTCCTTCCCAGTTTCAAGATAGGGTTTATGTATGATTCCTTCCCAGTTTCAAAATAGGGTTTGTGTATGATTCCTCCCCAGTTTCAAGATAGGGTTTATGTATGATTCCTCCCCTGTTTCAAGATAGGGTTTATGTATGATTCCTCCCCAGTTTTAAGATAGTGTTTATGTATGATTCCTCCCCAGTTTTAAGATAGTGTTTATGTATGATTCCTCCCCAGTTTCAAGATAGGGTTTATGTATGATTCCTTCCCAGTTTCAAGATAGGGTTTATGTCTGATTCCTCCCCAGTTTTAAGATAGTTTTTATGTATGATTCCTACCCAGTAATAGGGATAGTGTTTATCCCTTGATTCGCGATATATCATACTATCGAGACGTAATGAAATAATGTATTGCCAGCAGAGTGGAAGTCATTGAGTATTTTAAGGTTGATATATACACCAAAAGATTGGCTCCTGAAAAACGGCGTACGATTTGAACTGGCCGCGATAATTTTTGACAGTGTAATAAGTAAATTGGTGAGGCGATATCAAAAATGTACAGAAGTCAACGGTGACTATGTGGAATAATAATGTAAAGAACATTGCAGTACTTTCAGTGATAAATAACATGACGGACTCATGTCTTCTTGTTTCGAGACTTCTATAATTCCAAACCGTCAAAAGTTCTCATCAAAGTTTCTTGAATGTGGCCGTATTAGCAACGTTCCCCTATTTTTTTCATTGTGTGTGCGGCCCATCAACTTGCGTGTGCTTTATTCGAAATACGTAACATAATACGAGTAGGTAGAGCCCACGCGGCGTAAGGAAAGAATCTGTGACTGTATTGTACTATAGCGTAGGTACACAGAGCGTGTGATTGTATTAGTCAACTCCTGTGTGCTGATTGGTTAGTTTCTAAAAAAAATGGTTACAAGTTCCTTTCTTTGAGATGTGTGCGGAAGATGGAAACATGTGCGCGGACAATCTTTAATAGATGTGCGGCCGCACACGCGCACACCTTAGAGGGAACGTTGCTTATTAGGTTACAGCAATTCTAATGCGGCCTTCTGAAATTCTATACTTTAAATATTTCAGGAATCTCTACTAATAGAAAATTGCATGTTATTTGTGGGCGCAGTGCATTTAAAAGTAAAATATAGCATTAAGTGAAGTCTACCGAGGAAGTACAAACCATCAACACTTTCGCCACTTCCACATCCGTACATCTTGTTATGCAAAATCTTCTATAATATTATTCATACTTCTTATCTTATCTTCTTTCGTCATTCATTCTCTTTATATATCCAAACCATCTTAAAGCTCCTTTCTTTACATATTCATTTCTGTTGTCTTCATATTCTGCCTTCTTTCAAATATTGACACTCCACAAATGAAGAGTAAAACTCATAAACCACTCAAGAGCCCTAAAATACGCAGAGTTATAAGAAAAAAACTGTGCGGTGTTTGAGTAAATTGCTTGTGGATATGTGCCCAGTGACATCTTTGGTTGTAAAACAGAATCACTTTTAGTTTGAATTCACATATATGCCATTTATGGGTATATTGTCACTTATTGATAGACTGTTTTTCCATAAAAAAAATTAAAATCAAAATATGGTTGTTTTTATTTTTTTATTAACCTGGCGTGTTTATTGCCATGTGCCAATCTCTTCAACCAATCAGAAATATGGTTTTTATATGCCCTAAGTGTTAACCAGACTGGAATCCTATTTTGAAAAAAATCTGGGTTACAGCGGGGATCGAACCCGCAACCTCCGGATCGGCAGACAAGTGGTTTATGAGTTTAACTCTTCAAATATTGACACTCCACAAATTGTCCTTGTTGCACCCATTTTTTTCTGCCGAGTCCGAGGAAATATAAGTGAAAATAACAAAATTCAGATAATATTTAGGTAAGTTATCATATTTTTTTCAAAATGACCTAGTATTAAAACAATACACCTATAATAGCTAGTATTTATAGGTTATAATGATGAAAAATACACCTATAATAGCTAGTATGTATAGGTTATAATGATGAAAAATACACCTATAATAGCTA
This sequence comes from Odontocerum albicorne, assembly GCA_949825065.1. NCBI lineage: Eukaryota > Metazoa > Arthropoda > Insecta > Trichoptera > Odontoceridae > Odontocerum > Odontocerum albicorne. The sequence goes on from OX463864.1 coordinate 20,632,505, forward strand.
GTATGTATAGGTTATAATGATGAAAAATACACCTATAATAGCTAGTATGTATAGGTTATAATGATGAAAAATACACCTATAATAGCTAGTATGTATAGGTTATAATGATGAAAAATACACCTATAATAGCTAGTATGTATAGGTTATAATGATGAAAAATACACCTATAATAGCTAGTATGTATAGGTTATAATGATGAAAAATACACCTATAATAGCTAGTATGTATAGGTTATAATGATGAAAAATACACCTATAATAGCTAGTATGTATAGGTTATAATGATGAAAAATACACCTATAATAGCTAGTATGTATAGGATATAGTGATGAAAAATGATTAACACTAAAACGGTTAAATTATATATATACATGCTGCAAATATTTCTTATTTAAATTCACAACGGTAACTAATTGTATATTATATAGTATAAATATATTAGAAAATCTACCCCTCTAAACTAGAATAAGCAACGGTGGAGTCCCACGTTCGTTATATAATATAAATGTTACCCATCCTATAATTCCGTTCTAGTCTTTAGTCACAAAAATATAATATCGTTGACTTGGATTCAATTCCTTTTCACTATATGTACGCAAATACATATCACTCTCGTTCCCAATATGTACAGGTTGTCCCGTGCCTCAACGTCAAGTCGGTATCGTTGAAGAGGCCAGCTTATGACGGTTCAGAATTTAAAAAAAAATCTTGATAAAGCCTTATACTCTTCGAGTTATAGGCGTTTCTTTAAAAACTGTGAAAGTAGCTACCCTGCGCCAAATGTTTATACGCTGTGACTACAAATTGCCAGATTTTATGATTTTAATGGTTGTATCGCAATCCTAGATAGCCCTGCTATTAGTCGGAGTCCGATATAAAACAAAAAAAACCTGCACGTTCGAAAAAACAAATTGTTTTTGTCCGATCATAAAAATTAATATTTTTTTATCAGCTAACTTGAACTCATCATACTGAAACAACAATAATGTACTACGCTAACCTGGCAAGTTACATCAAAAGATGGCCTGTTTAGTCAGGATTTCAAAATGTTACAATACATACCTACTACTTCTTTAAAAATAATTTTAAAAATTTATTACCGTATTAAATGATTTTCGAAGAAATGCATATAACTCGAAAAGTATAAGGCTTTTTTAAGATTTTTTTTTTAATTCTGAAGCCTCTTCCTCGATACCGGCTTGATGTTGAGGCACGGGAAAACCTGTATATATACATATATATATATATATATATATATATATATACATACATATATACATACATACATACATACATACATACATACATACATACATACATACATACATACATACATACATACATACATACATACATACATACATACATACATACATACATACATACATACATACATACATACATACATACATACATACATACATACATACATACATACATACATACATACATACATACATACATACATACATACATACATACATACATACATACATACATACATACATACATACATACATACATACATACATACATACATACATACATACATACATACATACATACATACATACATACATACATACATACATACATACATACATACATACATACATACATACATACATACATACATACATACATACATACATACATACATACATACATACATACATACATACATACATACATACATACATACATACATACATACATACATACATACATACATACATACATACATACATACATACATACATACATACATACATACATACATACATACATACATACATACATACATACATACATACATACATACATACATACATACATATATATATATATATATATATATATATATATATATATATATATATATATATATATATATATATATATATATACATGAAAAAAAGTTTTTCTTTCAACTATTATATACAAACACACAAAATCTTCGAATTTTTCAAGCAAAATAAGTTAAAAAAAAATTGATTTCACCAGTAATCAGATTTTCAGAAGGCAGCAGCCATTTTCTATTCATTCTATTCACAAGTTTTAGTACTATTGACAAGGAAGCATCTTATACCCGAGATATGGGACTGTTCACAAGGAATAGTCGTTTTCACAAGGTATAGAACTGTTCGCTAATGATTGTGTCGATTCACAAACAATAATACCAACTCACAAGGGACAGATCTATTCACAAGTGAAGGCACCATTTACAAGGAACTATATAAATATTTCACATAGTTTTATTCACCATGCATTCCTTATACTATCAAACATTGCAATACCAAATATTCTATGCGTGGGAGACTTTTATTCTGCTCTTATCACTCCCTTTCAACAGTGGACACGTTAACCATTATTGACATTCTAAATTTAGTCTCACTGTCAGACCTCTATTTCTGTTTGAATTTATGAAGCTTGTGGCATTTAAAAAGCTGCCTTTTACAAATTAATAAGCATACCTTTAAGGTGATATTTTATTACTGAAAGTGCTTTACAAATCGTATAAATATGAATACAGATCTTAAAATTAATACATTTTTTGCAAATAAATCTAATTTCAATACTCGTAAATTTAACAATCAGTTTTCTTCCCGTATTTCGTAAAATCAGTTTTCTTCCTGTATTTTGTAAATCACTGTATTTCGTAAAATCAGTTTTCTTCCTGTATTTTGTAAATCACTGTATTTCGTAAAATCAGTTTTCTTCCTGTATTTTGTAAATCGCTGTATTTCGTAAAATCAGTTTTCTTCCTGTACTTTGTGAAATCAGTTTTCTTCTAAAACTTTTTGCCTAAAAGGACTCGATAAATCCCATTTCACTCCCTCACTAAAATAGAAGAAAAATATTTCCTCTTTTTGAAAAATTAACACTAAAAAAAATCATAATGCCACTAAAAAAAGCTAATGGCTCTAAGAAAGATGCAAGCAAAGTCTTTCATAACATGAGATAGAGAAATGCACGCTCTGTGTGCTATTACTCAAATCATCTAATGTCTTATCCTTTACTGTAAGAGATCTCTGGATGCTGGCCAATAGCACATCATCAGTTCAAACTTACCTTCCACGCTGTTACGAGGGATAAAATAAGTCCTCATCGACCACGACCAACATGACCAACATTAGAAGATCGAAATCTTCTTTATTTATTACAAGCATGACTTCACTTAGTCATGCATTTAATAAATAAAATTAATCACTCCCAGTTAATCAGCGACCGGGGTTATGCGACATCGGATAATTGAGTCGACTGTGTTATGTTGAAGAGATCATTGAGAATCTACTGTATAATGTTGAAGGGATGATTGAGAGTTGACTATATAATGTTGAAGGGATAATTGTGATTCTACTGTATAATGTTGAAGGGATGATTGAGAGTCGACTGTATAATGTTGAAAGGATAATTAAGATTCAACTGTATATTGTTGAAGGGATAATTGAGAGTCAACTGTATAATGTTGAAAAAGTAATTGAGACTAAAGTTCAATTTTGAAGGGATAACTGAGTCTACTGTATAATGTTGAAGGGATAATTGAGTCTACTGTACAATGTTGAAGGCATAGTTAGAGTCAACTGTAGAGTGTTAAAGAGATAATTGAGAGTAAAGTACAATGTTGGAAGGATAATTGAGAGTTGACTGTATAATGTTGAAGGGATGATTGAGAATCTACTGTATAATGTTGAAGGGATGATTGAGGGTTGACTGTATACAGTTGAAGGGATAATTGAGAGTGTACTGTATAATGTTGAAGGGATAATTAAGAGTCTACTGTATAATGTTGAAGGGATAATTAAGTATTTTGTATAATGTTGAAGGAATAGATAGTCAACTGTAGAATGGTGAAGAGATAATTGAGAGTCTAAAGTACAATGTTGAAAGGATAATTGAGAGTCGACTGTATAATGTTGAAAGGATAATTGTGAATCGACTGTATAATGTTGAAGGGGCAGTTGTCACTGTACAAAATAAGAGTCTATTGTATAAAATAGTAAATGTACAATTGAGTCCACTGTATAATGTTGAGTTAGTTGAGAGTCTAATGTATAATGCTGAAGAGATAGAAAAATAAAATCAGACTGTCATTTTTTGTTTAAACCTTTCTTCAGAGATAAAAGTCCTAATTCATAGTCCAACCTAAACACTAAATACTAACTTTTAATACTAATTTCTTCAGAAAAATCAGTAAGGTTAGGCTGTGACTACGGGCTATAAACTTGGGCTAAAATCTCAACAAACAATAAACCTAACACTGTGCTTTTCTTAAATATCATCGATTTAAATAAAACATATACATTTTGGCCCTGTCCCCATTTCAATAAAACACACATCACGTGGCGAGAGTTCTTAAAAAACACTTCAGGGTTTCCTAAACCAGCCCCGTTGGACTTGTCAAAAATTGATCATTGTAACCATGACGTGGTATTCAAGGCGGATGCTCCGTCGGTCGGGTGGTTATAGCGCAATACATTGGTCCTAGGGACTGAACCGACACAGCTTCTCCCACCATGCTCTTCATATCTCCACGCGGTGACCGACGGGCAACGGACTTGAGGGTGAAGTTGATGGTAACCAATCCGTCGGGGGATCCCAAAAGTACGGCTAAAGTGAGAAGCAGTGAACGTCTGTCTCGCATGTTAGCGGCGGCTCACAAATGGTGGGTGTGGCAACTCGACATACTCGGGTACTAGTCACATACACCATCGCTAATGGGTATCCAGGTTCATTACATTAATCTGATAATGGGGCATTACATGACCAATGACAGCGGATACAGCCCTAGTTAGCTGGGCCACTCTGGTTCCACGTCCGATGACAATCAGTTGATAAAAACTCAGTCAAACAAACCGAAGCTTTACGGAAAAACACTCGGGAGAAGAAGCTCCGTATCTCGTGAACCGCAAGATGCGCATCAAAATCTCTACCGTCCAAGACTTAAGGATTACCGAAAGACTCTTGGCAACGTGCAGGCAAAGAATTCCAGCATGCTAGTTGGGGAAAGACGAGCTAGAGGGGAAGGTGGCACTAAAGCATATACTCAAACCAGACAGCATAAAAATCTGCAACGATGATAGTCCACAACGATATTTTAGTACCAACTTTGATATATGGAAGTGAAATTTGGATGTGGAAATAATTGAAGGGAGCCGAATAGATGCGTGTTGATTAATGATATCTCACTTTTACTTTTATTATAAATATTGTTAGTCAATTTTGCGACCATATACTCATAGCTTCCTTTATTTACCTTGTCTAGATGGTTGGAAGGTTTTGCCTCATCGCAATAGACCAGATTGTTTTACAATGAAGTGTTAAATAAATAAAGTTTCACTTCCATACATCAATGTTGATATTAATACGTTGTCTGTCACGTGTTTGGGTACATATATACCATCTATTTCCCTGTCAAAGTAGGCAGAGAGGACAGAGCTACAAGCTTTCCTATCTCGACACACGTGTTTGGGTAAAGGGCCAATATGTTTTTTTTTATATAGATTTAATTTAATTTCCGTTGAATTATAATCGGTTATAAAAGAGCTTTTTCAATTAAAAATAGTTACGTAATAGACACAAAACATAAATTACACAAGATTTCTAAGAAACAAATAATAGTTATATTCACAATGCAAAGGATCATAAAAAAAGAACAGTCTTATCACTCTTGAGACACTCCATTTTCACAAGGAAAAGTGCTATCTATATTCACAAGGGAGTATCTTATTCACAAGGGATATTCCTATTCATGAGGAAAATCTTATCCAATAGGGATAATACTTTTCACAAGTGTTATTCAAGCATTATTCACAAGTGATGTATCTATCCATAAAGAATAGTCAAAATTTAGAACTATCGTACTATTCAAAACAAATAGTCATATCCCAAGTGATGGTTCTATTCACAAGGGATAGTACTATTCACAAAATATAATCCAAATAATAAAGGATTTCTTATTTAATATCAAATCAATTCTATTCACAAGGAAAAGTCCGTATACACGAGCGAAAGTCCCATTCACAAGTGATATTCCTATTCACAAGCGAAAGTCCCATTCACAAGTGATATTCCTATTCACAAGCGACAGTCCTATTCACAAGAATGATTCCCATTTGTCGGTGAATATTTTAGCTGCCGTTCCCCATTGTCGCAGGGCTATCATCGACAAACTCGACGTGCGTGAAAGGGAAGTGGCCGACGCGCCCCTTGAGCTCCCCCTCCCACTGCCCGTTGATGTTCATCTTGGTAACCTTGACCATGTCGCCGAGCTCCAGCCGAAGCGCAGTATTATCGTACGCATTGGGCACTCGCGACTGCTTCACTCGCGCCATCGCGGGGAGAGCACGCTAGAATAAGAATAAATATAATTAAAATTATTTAACAAAAAAGTACACTTTATCGCCGTGACACGTGCCGCAATTTCCTATCACGGAGCTCTGATCCCGGTTTGTTACGAAAATAATTTTTTACGTAAAGGTCACGTTTCATCAGAAATGCGTGTGGTCTATTAATTATAATAATAATAATAAAAAGAGCATTGTAATTTATTTTATCAAACACTGTTTATTCCACTTTTTTTAACCAAGATTTTAACCCTTTTAATCCCAGCATATTTTGCATAAAATAACCCAAGCATTTTTTGGCAAAAAAACATTATAGTACCCGGCGGTATGTAATACACATCGGGCTTAGGAAAGATATTGTCGCTTTGTAGAGCGTCGTCTCTGTCGCACGGTCTGTTAGCGCATTGTGCGACAGAGACGACGCTCTACAAAGCGGCAGTCACTTTCTTAACCTTTGCTTCCCTGTGTTGGGTATCTTCTACACGTTGCTTCTAATAACCATCAATATCTCTATAAATATTATAAATACAAGGTTAAGATTTTAGGTATTCCTCCATAATATATTTACGGATTGATTTAAAAAATAATATTAATATTAATCAGAATTTATCGACTACATCGTGGGTATTTTGTGAAGATATCGGAAACAAATTCGCATTTAAACGCTGCGAGTGCCTCGACCTTGTGTCTTGACGATAGGTGAATAGTATGCGGGAAGCGCGACACTATATTCGCATCTCACTCTTGCATACTCCACTGAATTGCGAGGAGCTGAATTGTCTCAACGTCGCAAGCATAAGCGTAAGCGCCGGGGTATGCGACTGACGTTCCGCACCAGTAGTAGCCTCTAGGCTTGCAAATAGGTTAGACGTACGCCCGTTCCGTGAGCGTTGCCAGATGGTTTTTTTAATGTTTTCAGCAAATAAATCTCAATTCTTATAATTTTTAACTTCAATTATAATTAATTAAGGGGATTATCTATGAATGTTCTTATTTTTCCGATTTAAAATCGCTAATTTTTTATCGCGTACTCAATACCCAACACCGGAGCACACGTTTCAATTTTAACACCGTAAGGGAAGGGTCCCTTAAACCCAATGTGTATTACTTACCGCCGGGTACTATAGTTCAGTGGTCCCCAACCGGTGGTCCGCGGCCCGGTGCCGGGCCGCAGAGACTTTCCGCCGGGCCGCAAACAAATTTCAAGAAATTCGCTATACAAAAATATTAAATATAGGATTTTCATCCATGCCCTCAATAAAATCGAAACAAAGGAATAGACTGGACGTGAATGCAGCACTTCGTCTGTCAGATACAGCACTGCAGTCAAGAATATATCCAATATATTAGCAAAGATGCAACAGCAGGTTTCGCATTAGTTTGTTGAAAAAACCCCATTGTTTTTGTTAAATTTTAATTGTATCAGACAATGTTACAATTAAAATTGTTTAACTGTTATATGTATATTTGTTAATTATAGTTACATACGAGTATGTCCATCTGCCACAATATAAGATCAAAAAATATTACAATAAATAAAAAAAACATTTTTATTTCAGTATTAGTGGTCCGCGAAAAAAAATTCCTTTTTTTACCGGTCCACAGGTCTAAAAAGGTTGGGGAACGCTGCCATAGTTCATATTTAATTTTTTATCTCAGTTAATATTTAGTTTAAAAACCAAATTTTGTTGTGTTTACCTCCCTGTACGAGTAGAGTGTAAAATAATATAATAATAATAAAATAATATAGAGTGTAAAATAATATAAGTCATTTTCATATTTCATAAAAAAAAAAAATCTCTTTTTTTCTTTCAACATAAAAACTTGTATGAACATTTTGAGGCTGATGATCAACCCCGTGGTATTTTGCGCATACACCAGTTGGGGCCCGATACATGGTCCCGTGGGATTAAAATGGTTAAGAAATTGTGTATTTTCCCACATCACCATCAACTCCTGACAACTGACACAACAATAACCCTATCAGTTTCAAGGTTTTCACCTCATCGTCAGGGGAGCACAAACAAGTCTTGTTTGTGCTCCATGATAAAAGCCTTGAAAGCGGTAGGGCTATACCGCTACATAAAGTATGATATACCGTTATACCGGGATATACCGTTACATAAAGTACTCCATAATGTTAATGCTTTAACTATAAATAACATAAAATAAATTAAAGGACAATTTATATAGCACCGTTTAGAGAGCAGACTCTCCTCAAGGATGCTACAAATCGGGACTCGAACCCATTACTATTATTTAATTAAATATATTGGGTGTACAAATTATTTCAGTCCGTTTTTTTGTGTTCAAAAATGCATTTATTTCTAAACAAAATGAATGAACAGATCAATTAAAGTATTGTCCATCGATGGCTACTACTTTTTCACATCTCTCAGGCAATTTTCGAATTCCATCTCGAAAAAATGACTCGTCTTTTGAGGTGATCCAAGTTTGGAGCCAATTTTCGGTTTCTACGAAAGAAGTGATCCGGTGACCTGCCAAATCGTGCTGCATCCTTCGGAACAACCAGTAATCAGAAGGAGCAATGTCCAGGGAATACAGCGGGGGCGGTAAAACATCCCATTTGAGCGTTTTCAAATATTTTTTTACGACTTTTGCGACATGAGGCCGAGCGTTGTCATGAAGAAGAATAACTTTATCATGTCTTTGCTCGTATTCCGGCCGTTTTTCTCGCAATGCACGGCTCAAACGAATTAATTGTAGCCGATACCGATCGCCCGTAATGGAATCGCCAGGTTTCAGCACCTCATAGTAAACAACACCCCTTTGGTCCCACCAGATACAGAGCATGATCTTCGAACCATGTATGTTCGGTTTTGGTGTTGATGTTGAGGTCGATGGCAACGATTGACCGGGCTAAGCGTAGTATTTTTTCTTCTTGGGGTTGTCGTAGAATATTCACTTCTCATCTAGTTACAATCCGATGCAAAAAACCTTTTCTTTGTTGCTTTTGAATCAGCTGCTTGCAAGTGAAAAATCGCCTTTCAACGTCTCTCGGTTTCAGTTCATAAGGTACCCAATTTCCTTGTTTTTGAATCGTTCCCATGGCTCTCAATCGTACGGAAACGGCTTGTTCAGTCACTCCCAATGATTCTGCAAGCTCCTCTTGCGTTTGACTCTGATCTTCTTCGAGTAATGCCTCTAATTCTTTGTCCTCGAATTTTTTGGCTGTCCAGAGCGAGGCTTGTCTTCTACGCTGAAATCTCCATCCTCGAAACGTCAAAACCATTCCCTACATGATTTATCAGTTGGAGCAGAGTCATCATAAACTTCGACAATCATTCGATGGGCTTCAGCTGCACTTTTCTTCCAATTAAAGCAGAAAATTAAAACCTCTCGCAAATGCTGCTTGGTTAACACAAAATTCGACATTTTCAACACTGTACAAAACAAGGCTTTTGCATGAAACTCAAAGCGATATAAACTGAATATTATTGGCAGATGTCTAACCTCTCTGAAACTGCAAAAATCGGCTGTAACTATGAACCATTCATAACTGCCAGAGCCAACTTTTGGAAACGGACCGAACTAATTTTTACCCCTAATATATAAGTTGAGTGGAGGGTTGGAAAATTGTAGTTGCAGCCATTAGTTAGCTACTTCCCCACATCTATATATATTCATAAAAGTATATTTAGTAGGAAAACTTACCAAGGAAAGACGAACTACAAAGAAACCTTAGTAGATCTTCCGATATGTGATAATGACTTACATGTATCAGGTCTGTAAATATGAACCCGGAATTTGCTCATAGATGGCTCAAGTTGTCAATGAAGTGACTGTAAAACCGCGTCATTGGCGCCTTTCTCTTGTGTTTACATTTGTCAAAGACTTCTAACTCACAACAATACAAGTTTAATACAACTACATATGTTTTCATAGCGTTGAACATGTCTGTTTTTGTGCCTGAAAACTACAATTTGCAGACAGCTTTGATTTTCTGTTACCATTTGAAGAAAACTGCTGCAGAATCGCATCGAATGCTTGTCGAAGGTTACGGCGAGCATGCTCTTGGTAAATCACAGTGCTTTGAGTGATTTAAAAAATTCAAAAGTGGCGATTTTGACATGAGAAACGAAGAACATGGAAGACCACCGAGAAAGTTTGAAGACACCGAATTGCAAGCATTGTTGGATGAGGATGACACTCAAACGCAACAAAAACTCGCGGATCAATTAAATATGACACGAGAAGCTGTCTCCATACGTTTGAAAGCCATGGGAAAGATGCAGAAGTTGGGAAAATGGGTTCCACATGAACTGTATGAAAACCGAAAGTGACAGCAGTAGGATCAGGATATCTATAATGAGCTGCTAAAACCTGGCGAAACCGTTAATACTGAAACGCTACCGACACCAAATGATGGATTTGAACCAAGCATTGCGTGAAAAATGACCAGAATATCAAAAGAGGCAACACAAAGTGATTTTGCTTTATGATAATGCACCATTGCACACAGCAAAACCGGTCAAGGAAACGATTGAGGCGTTTAGTTGGCAAATACTTTCGCATGCGGCTTACTCACCAGACTTGGCTCCATCCGATTACTACTTATTTTCATCAATAGGACACGCACTGCTGAGCAGCGCTTCACTTCTTACGAAAATATACGAAAATGGCTCGATGATTGATTTGCCTCAAAAGAGCAACAGGTTCTTTGGCATGGCATCCACAAATTGCCAGAGAGATGGAAAAAATGTGTAGCTAGCGATCGAAGCGATCGTCCTCATCGAAGTCCACTGGTCGAAGTCCGGAACACTTCATGTCTTTTAGTTCGAAATTACCATCTTTGAAATACAAAAACCATCGACGAGCTGTCCTTTCATTCATAGCATCTTCACCGTACGCTTCGCCAATATCGCGAGCAGCTTTGGCAGCTTTATTCTCTCGATTGAACGCGAACAGAAGGAGGCGTCGAAAATGCTCACTTTCGTCTACTTGACATTCCATTTTGAAGGCTTGTAATCAAATAAAATAATATATGTAACGTAAAAGCAAACACAAGATCTTGTAGAGCAGAAAATTTTCTTTCGAATGACGTATAACCTTTACCATTTTGTTTTACTTTTGGTGCTCATTTTTAAATTTGGAAAAAAAACGGACACAACTTATGTTAACACCTAATATATAAATTCACCAGATGTTTTTGCGTGGAAGTAATAAATAAATCCAATTCTACGAGAGTAGGTAGCGAATAGCTGACGAGGGCACCCACCTGCATGCTGGTTTTGCCTGGGGTGTGCTGCGCGCTGTTGGTGGGCGTGTGATGTCCGTCCTGGTGGACATTGTTAAGTGCCGCCTGACTGGGGGAATCTGTCACGTTCGCATTGTTACTGTTTGCACTCGTCTCCACGTACTGAAACACACAATAGCATATTACAACAAAACAAATTTTGTTCTGCAGAACCTCCACCGTAAAACTAGATACATACGAAGCAGTCAATGAAGAAGGAATCTGACATAAATACGACACAATGAAAAAATAAAATATTTATATTGTCCATTTGTGGACATGAAAAAAGCATATGCCAACATGATAAGAGGCAAACTATGGCAAACATTGGTGTTCAATGTAAATTAACATGTGGTATTGCGTTATTATACTTCATACCAGAAGGAACTGAACTGGTTGAATGTTAGAAATAGACGCCAAATTCACATACCACCTCTATTGTATAATATCCTTAACTGTCCCGCCGCCCCCTGTTATATCGCCGAAAATTTTCAGCGTCTTTCCAATCATGGATTAGCGCTACGCTCAAACAGAGATTGTCTATTGGCCTTTCCAGTTCACCGCTCCTCTTTTTTTACGTTGTCCTTTACTGTCCATGCAGTGAGACTCTGGAATCAGTTACAAACCAATATAAGACTCGCTCCGTCCTTGGCGCGCTTTAAGAAGCGACTGAAAAAATTCTTAATTTCTAGTCAGTAAAATAACTTGTTTCATTCCCAATTTTTTTCTTTTCCTTTCCTCTCCACCATTCCTTCCTTTTCTTTTGATTGATGATATCTCACTTTATATGAAAAATAATGTTCGGAAGATTGTCTGTCTTTGTGGGGTTCGTGGGAATATGCTCACGTATATGTTAATGGATTTCGTGGGGACAGATAGTCATTTGAATGATTTATGCAACCATGTAACTTGCTTCATTTACTTTTGTCTGGTTGGATGGAAGAGATTGCCGCCTGGCAATAAGCCCACCAGATTGTATTTGCAATAAAAGTGTTAAATAAATAAATATATGGCGAAAGTAGAGCATGTATAAACGTTGCCTTGACTGAGTGGTTTAATATTTCAAAAGGGTTAAAGCAAGGATGCTTTATGTCACCCATGTTGATTAATATTTGCATACAAATGTGGAATAGCAATATATACGAATTGCTGTAATTAATGACAGCAGTGCTAGAAGACAATGAAGATGACCAACAGAGGTTGATAAGTAAATTTTTACGAGATGTGCGATTTTAAGGATCTGAGAATAAAATAAAGTCACGATGATAGAAGTAAATGCGATATATGGGTAAACAATGAAACATTGGAGCAAGTTGAAGAATTCTACTATTTGGGTAGTATTTTCTCAGATGATGGAAGAGTTTAGAGGGCTATCGAATGGTGTGTAGCGATAGGAAACAAAGTCAATGGAACACTAAAACATATTCACTCAAACCAGAGAGTAACAAAGTCTGCTAAGATGATAGTCCACTACAGTATTTCGGTGCCAACTTTGACGTATGGAATACGTCATAAGATGAATAGGGATGAATGTGAACTTAAGGCTGATGTGTTGAATAAGATGAAGAGGAGCATTCTGAGATGGTTTGGGCATGTAGAATGAATGACTGAAGAAATATAAAAGTGCAAATGTGAGTGAAAGGGGTGGTATAGAAGAAAAATGAAATAACGGTTGGATCAAGTGAATTATATATTTTGAAAGGAAATATAAGAAGGAAGAGAAATGGCAAGCGCTTTACGACAAAACACAAAGATGACAAAACACAAAGATGAGATAACACAAAGACTAGATAACAATTCCACATATAATCATAAATAGTCGTGAAACCAAATTGACGTACACGGTTCCAGGATATTTAGCTTGCCCGGCGGGTCCACGTAGCGAGATAATAAGCTAACCGGATAAATCCACATTAAGATAAGGTATTACAACATACATAGAAACTGCCCGAGACACTGCTGCAGCTCGCCATGGAATCTCGAAAACTGTTCACAGTGAACCACTCGTTGCTGCCCCTGTAACGCTGGATATTTTTTTGACTGTTATAGAAAAAGAAGTATTTGGTATTTGGAAGTAATTTTTGTAATGAAATAATTTGATGGTCATTTTAATTTTATTAATACACGGTGCGTTTTATGTTCCAGGCCGATTTTGTTTGGCCGCCATTTTGATTTGGCTGTTATTTGTCAGTTCATATTTAACAGTCGTAGAGAGTGGTCAATAACAATTTATTATGGAGCCTCTAACTCTGCAACAACGTGTTGAAGATATTAAAACTTCTTCTTCTTCTTCTTAAACTTTCTATAGACTCAAGAGTCTGTTACTGCAGGATTGTCCTCCTGTGATGCTGAGCTCCAGCTATCTCTCCATCGTTTCGAGGGTCTCCCTGGTGGACGCCGTCCATCCGGCACCGCATGCAGAGCTATGTATGGAATTCTTGTGGAATTCATTCTCTGTACATGTTGGTACCAGTATCGTCGACGCTGTCGTCCCCATCTGACCACATCTTGGACCTCACAGACCTCTCGGATTGTGGTGTTCCTTACACGATCACGCAAAGTCTTCCCAGCAATAGCGCGTAGAGTTCTCGTTTCCGTTGTCCTTGGCATACTTTTTGTCCTGACAGTGTCCGCCCTCGCTTCGATGCCATATGTGAGGATAGGTCGCACACAGGTCTTATAAATGCATACCTTGCTATCCGTTCTCATATCTTTATTCCCCCATATGACATCTCTCAGGCAGCCCGCCACAACTGCAGCTTTATATACCTGAGGCCTTACTTCTCTGGGGAGGTCATGAGAGCTGAGCAGTTCACAGCCAAGAAATCTGAACTGGGTTGCTTGTTCAATTGACTCGTGCACGTACTGAAATTCTGTACTCTAGTGGGTCTTTGGAGAATGTCATACACTTGGTTTTTACTACGGAGATAATCATATTGTACTTTGAGCAGGATTCATCGAACTTTGTGAGCATTCTCTGTAAGCCATTTTTATTTTCAGCTATGAGTGTAGCGTCATCAGCATAACAGAGAATTCCCACCGCTTCCTTACCGAGAGTGTACCCCAACTTGAGAGATGCAACCTCTGCAATGATATTATCCATTATGCAGTTAAAGAGGAATGGGCTTAGGCTATCGCCTTGTCTGATTCCAACCGATGTTTTTATGGCTTTAGTATAGTTCCCATTTGCTCTGATTTTTGTGCTACTATTCAGGTTGATCTCTCTTATGACATTAATGAGTGATATTAAAACATTTTATTTAAATAATTGTTCAATTGTGAATACGCGAAGAAAATGCGTGTTTTTTTTTTGTTTAAATCATGTGCCAAGCAAGTCAACCATTCAGCGTGTAATTTTCAAGTAATCACGTAATAATTTTCAAAATTTGCATACACTGGTAGATAAAGCAACATCTAGGCGACAATGTAGCCAACGTATGCTAGAAAAGATTGATGCAGTGAAGCAGAGTGTTGGTGAACATCCGTGCACCTTTCGTCGACGCCGTGCACGAGAATTGGGTATGTTTCCATCATGTTTATTAAGAATTATAAAAAAAGATTTGCATTTTTATCCGTATAAAATTCAATTGACACAAGAGCTACAGGAAATTGATCATAAACAGGGGCGAGATTGGAGTGCTCGGGTTTTACAGGTCGGTATAGACTATCATCATTTTGGGCAAAAAATCATCATGAGCGACGAGGCACATTTCACTTGGCTGGCTTCGTTAATAAACAGAATGGTCGCTATTGGGGCACTGAAAATCCTCAATCGATGCACCAACGACCATTTAACCCTCGTAGAGTGACTATATGGTGCGTCATTTGGGCCATATTTCTTTGAGGATGCTAGAGGCAATGCTGTAACAGTTACTATTGATCGCTATCGTGACATGTTGGTAAACTTTCTTGTGACCGAGAATTGGTACAAATTGGGCCTACAGCACATGTGGTTCCAATAGGACGGTGTCACATCACACGCAGCTCGTGCTACGATGCAAATTTCGCGAGAAACTTTTCCTGGGCCAATAATGTCAAAAAGTGGTTGATATCTGACTGACCCCCACGATCCCCTGATTTGACCGCCCCCGATTATTTCCTATGGAGGTACTTGAAAGGGAAAGGTGTACACCAATAAACCATCCATAATCTCGATGCTTAACCGGTTCACTGCCACAAGTGCATTGACGCGCTCTCCGATTCAGTGCTCGCCAGGCCGGCCATACAAAATGATCGCGTAAACGCGCTCTCCTTTGAGCTTGTCGCAAGCTAATATCAAATCCAATTGTAATAATTTATAAATTGTAACACATAGTGACATCTATTGGGATGGTCAAGAAATATTTAAATATTACAATTTATCGATATTATCAAAGTTACAGTCATCTTTCTAAAAGCTTTCACTGACAGTCAATACGTGTCTCTGATACAGGGTTACCGACTACAGTTTTTTGCGACGTAATTGCGATGATTTATAATGACCTCGTTTGTAGTTTTCTTCAATGGTTGATTTTTAACTTTTGTGCGTTATTTTTGTTAATTTTTCAAAGTATTTATTTACCAAGTGTGTTTTCATGTATTCTTTGGTTATTGGCGGTAGTTTTACGGCATAATACGACGTTTATATAGACTTTTTACTGTTTTATTTTATGGTTTATTTACCTTTTGCGCTTTATTATACATCATACAGATAATTTGTTGATTTTAATTTACAAAGTATATTATATTCCACTATATTTATAAGTAAACGTGTTTTCTGTGTCAAGTTGTGACAACCCTGACATTTTGTGAATATTTAAACTGTGTTTTTCTGAGTGAACGGCAGCTCAAACGCCCCACGGTGTATATATTTAGTAAGTTTTCGTAATATCGTTTATATCTGTATACAACAAATATAAATTTTTTAGGGTTTTATTATTGTTGAAAAAATCCCGGCCTGCTGGGTACGGCCATACTAATAACTTCCGGCACTTAAAGGGTTTAAGGATAACATTCGAAAAGAAATTACTGAAATAACACCAGAAGTCTGCGAGAATGTTGCGAAAAACATGCTTGAAAGAGCTCGAGTTTGTGACACGGCCAGAGGCGGCCACTTGACCGACATTGTATTCTATACATAATGTTGAAAACAAAATAATCAATCAACTAAATATAAATTATAAAATTGAGCACCATCAATTTAAACGATTTTACGTTCGATGCCAAACACGGCACTAAGTTTTTTTGGAATGAAATTGGAAAGTTATATCTTCCGTTTATCACCTTGTATAGTATGGTTAATGAAATTGTAAAGTTGTAATCTTCCGTTTATCACATTGTATAGTATGGTTAATGAGTGTCAAAAAAACACCATTACTCTGCAAGAACAGCTCTGATCAAGGTATTACGTTAGTTGGAGAGAAGAACTTTGAGGTTGATTTC
Source organism: Odontocerum albicorne (assembly GCA_949825065.1). Classification (NCBI taxonomy): domain Eukaryota; kingdom Metazoa; phylum Arthropoda; class Insecta; order Trichoptera; family Odontoceridae; genus Odontocerum; species Odontocerum albicorne. The sequence goes on from OX463864.1 coordinate 20,649,529, forward strand.
ATAATCATCAAACAAATCGAATTATTCTATTAGGTGTTAACATAAGTTGTGTCCGTTTTTTTCAAATTTAAAAATGAGCACCAAAAGTAATTGTTGAACGTTGATTTTTGTTGTTTTCACTCAAAACATGTGGAACCCGAACGCCGAACTTCTGGACTTATCTCATTGATTTAAGATGGCGGTATATAGTCATGTGACTACAATTTATCTGCTCAGCTAGTTCTACGGTGGTTTGAAGGGGATCTTCATGAATAATATGGTTTAAGCAGTCCTCATCGAAGTCCACTGGTCGTCCGGAACGCTCCATGTCTTTCAGGTCGAAATTACCGTCTTTGAAACGCAAAAACCATCGACGAGCTGTCCTTTCATTCATAGCATCTTCACCGTACACTACGCAAATATCGCGAGCAGCTTTGGCAGCTTTATTCCCTCGATTAAACGCGAACAAAAGGAGTTGTCGAAAATGCTGACTTTCGTCTACTTGACATTCCATTTTGAAGGCTTGTAATCAAATAAAATAATATATGTAACGTAAAAGCAAACACAATATCTTGTAGAGCAGAACATTTTCTTTCGAATGACGTATATAACCTTTACCATTTTGTTTTACTTTTGGTGCTCATTTTTAAATTTGAAAAAAAACTAAATACAACATATGTTAACACCCAATATAACAGGGCTTTTGCCGTTGCTGGTCTAGTGGCATGGAAAGGTCTACTTCTAAGTGTACGGCATCTCCCGTGCCTTCCGAGATGGTGGACGAGATCGAAGACTTCCGAGATGATGTACAGCGCCGTCGAAGAGCTGAAGGAGAGGGGCGGAACATCCATGCAAGCGAACAAGAAATAACTTTCGGTCAATTACAAGGTCGACGCTGAAAAGATCGGTTCCTTCAACTTCCCTAGGTAAAATGGTCAACTTTCCACGGTTTTCTTACCAAATATATTTTTCTTAACATATACAAATGCGGGCAAATTCCTTATCTAATGGCCGCAGCCACCATGTTCCCACTGTTAAACTTAGTTGGTTTTTGTTGTAATATTTTTAATAATTAACAAAAATGGGTTCAATTCCCGAGTTAGACCAACCTTGAGAAGAGTCTGCTCTCTAAATGGTGTTTTATAAATTATCCTTTTTTTATTCTTACAGACAATGAGATGATTTAAAGATGATCTCCGTGGTCTAATTGGTAAGATGCTTGTCTCGCAACCCAGAGGTTGCAGGTTTGATGCCCGTCGGAACCCTTGATTTTTTAAAAAGGGGTTCCAGTTTGGTTTGCACTTAAGGCCTCTTTAAAATCTTTCTTACTGGTTGGAAGATATTGCCACATGGCAATAAGCACTTCCAGATTGTACCATATTCAACAAAAGTACAACACAATAATAATTTTCTCAAGGACAATGAGATTTTGTTTCCCTGAAGGATGAGTGTGCTTATCCAGACCGAGTGCATGAGCACTTTCGGCTCGTTGAGTCGAGTGAGCTTATCCAGACAGAGTGCATGAGCACTTTCAGCTCGTTGAGTCGAGTGTGCTTATCCAGACCGAGTGCATGAGCACTTTCGGCTCATTGAGTCGAGTGTGCTTATCCAGGCCGAGTGCATGAGCCCTTTCGGCTCGTTGAGTCGAGTGTGCTTATCCAGACCGAGTGCATGAGCCCTTTCGGCTCGTTGAGTCAAATGTGCTTTTCCAGACCGAGTGCATGAGCACTTTCGGCTCATTGAGTCGAGTGTGCTTATCCAGACCGAGTGCATGAGCCCTTTCGGCTCGTTGAGTCGAGTGTGCTTATCCAGACAGAGTGCATGAGCCCTTTCGGCTCGTTGAGTCGAGTGTGCTTATCCAGACCGAGTGCATGTGCACTTTCGGCTCGTTGAGTCGAGTGTGCTTATCCAGACCGAGTGCATGAACATTTTCGGCTCGTTGAGTCGAGTGTGCTTATCCAAACTGAGTGCATGAACACTTTCGGGTCGTTCAAACTGGAGGAGAAGGTGTCGTCCGGCACCAAGAAACGCTCATCTTTCGTCGCCGTCCCCAAAGCCAACAAGATGGCTGGAGCCGAGAAGAAGCACTCAGCGAACATGGCGACGTTCTTCTCCTCTCATATAGGTATATTACTAAGGTTGTGTAGCTCACCCTCATGATATATGGTACGGGGATTGAACCCGTATTGCCGGCCGTGTTACGCGCCGTCCACCACTGCTCCTCGTCCTTGCACAGCACGTACAGCACCTCGCCCCTCCTGAATGGGAGATCGTCCACATCCTGCAAAAATAAATATTATAAACACATCATGTTTCTGAACATGAAATTAACTTGACATAGCTTTTCACGTATCCGAGACAGGTGATGCATTGTTCAATCCTAATGGTCACGTGCATTTTTAATAGGTGTTCACAAAAATAAATATTATAAACACATCATGCTTCTGAACATGAAATTAACTCGACATAGCTTTTCACGTATCCGAGACACGTGATGCATTGTTCAATCCTTATGGTCACGTGCATTTTTAATAGGTTTTCACAAAAATATTTACGCCTATACAGTGGAACCTCGGTTCTCGAATGTCTCTCATCTCGAACATATTGCTTCCTTACTACTTAGTCCTCCTCTAAATATGTTTCACATTTAAAAGCAGTGGCGCCGGATTCACGGTTCCATAGTCCGTGAGAGAACTTTTATAGATGTAACTGTCTCCAAATATGGGACACCCTCGAAGTTTCCATCCTTTTCATGTAAAAGAGGCGAAGGATGTATGTCGAAATATAAAAAAATCTGGCCATCTCTCCTTTCTGCCTACCCTTACAGGGTACTTTTTCCTGATGTTTTATATACAAGTTATGTTAATAATTTAATTTTTATACTTTTTGTAACACTTAACCTCTCCGTGCGTACCGCCCCAACCGTGGGGCCATGAAATACTGAGTCAGATAGCGTATGGCCCCGCGGTTGGGGCACAGTGATTATTTCTCCAATATTCCCAAATTATGTCAGGATTTGGACTACCAATGACATCTATTGATGATACCACACAATTAAATCATCGGCTAGTTACATGTTTTACCAACTGAACAAACAATTTTTTTTATTTTCATTAATATCTTACTACTCGAGAGGTTAAGATTAATGCTCACTCTAAATTTTAACTATTTTAATGGTTGAAACGGACTCGAATGGTTGCGAGTAAATACTGCAGAAAACAGACATTTTTAATAATCCGAACATGGGTCTTACATAAGAAAAAGTTTGAGAAGCGGTTTTTTGAAGTTGTAAATTGTATTTCTGTAACGATGAGTCTATTACGTCAGTTTGATATAGTTGTGTGTGCTGCCAAGCATTGAGCAACATCCGACTGTGATAGAAATAGTCGCACAATACCGAGGGGTTATTTATTATTAGTGGCGCTGACTTCAGCATCTAGATTTATGACCATTAACATTCTGCTGAAATAGCAAAGGTTAAACTGTGGTGTCCGGACCACAGTTTAACGTACATATCAAATATCAGCAGAGGCACCTCGGGAAAATAATCATCAGGCATTCCGAGCACAGTACATGGACGGTCGTGGGAATTGGGGGACACTCGAGCCCGGATAATTGAAAACGCACAGTTGATCAAAAATTATCCGCGAAACATGTTAATAGGAAGCCGTGCCGTGGATTTTCTTGAAATTGAGTGAGCAGTTGTACGCCAGCAAATTCATCGGCCATACCATTGCTCTGGATGGATTTGATGGCACACCGGCTTGTTGGGTACCATCGTGGGTTAGAATGGGGCAAAAACAAAAAAAAAAACATCAGAAAGAGGTTGGTTACCGCAAATTTTACACTTCTTAATACAGTAAAAGGCCGATTATCCGTGGTAATTGGGGGACACTTGAGCCTGAATTATTTAAAAATATGGTTAATCCAAATAAAGTTTTTATTGAGTTTAACGTCTCTAAATGAAAGTTCTCTAGCTGAAAGCATTCAAAATGTGGATGCAGCTGAGAATGCTACGGATACCCTGGACGGATATGGTCAGCAACACGAGGGTTCTTCAAAGAGCCAAAGTTGATAGAGAGTTGCTGACTAATATTAAAATCCGAAAGGTGTCCTATTTGGGTCATGTACTGAAGAGGAGAAAAGTACAAATTACTGCACCTGATCATCCAAGCCAAAATAGAGGGTTCAAGAGGTGTTGGCAGGAGGCAAATCTCCTGGCTCCGCAATATACGTGATTAGACTGGTATAAGGAGCGTTGGGGATCTTTTTCGGTCTGTCGGGGACAAAGATGCCTACTCTCAGGTGATATTCAATGTTGGGGGGTAATAAAATATTGCCCATCACTAGCTACACATTTTTCCCATCTCTCTCTGGCAATTTGTGGACGCCACGCTAAAAAAACTGTTGCTCTTTTGAGGCAAACCAATCATCGAGTCATTTTCGTAAGAAGTGAAGCGCTGCTCAGCAAGTGCGTGTCCCATCGATGCAAATAAGTAATAATCGGATGGAGCCATGTCTGGTGAGTAAGCCGCATGCGAAAGTATTTGTCAACGAGTGGTAGTGTTGCCAATATCTTCAATGACGAACGAGTTTCGTGCTTACTCGAGAGGTTCTAAACCTGAAGGCTCGCTTACTGGGGCGGAAGACAATATTGCCTAACAGCCTCGGTCTTAAGTATGTCTGAAACACAAACGAGGATATCACATGAAAAAAAAATGAAAAAAAATTGTCGAGTATGTACGCTAATTTTTATTATCGATTATCTGGGTCATTTTTTTGTCATACCACTCCGGATAATAAAGATATTATAGTACTGTGGTGCCACACCTGTGGGCAAAGGCTCTCGTTCAAGACTCACCCTTCCGTCAAAGTCAAATTTGGCCATGACAGTTTCGATAACGGCGGCAGCAGCTGGGTGCGGCGTAAGGATCAGCGGTCGCACCAGCGGCGTGGAGTCCAGGTAGTGCAGCCGGTAGAAGGAAAGCAGCGCCGGCAGATCCGGGAACAGTTGGTCTCCAATGCGGAAGCGGGTCGCCCCGTCAGTTTGTATCACCCGGTTGATTATATAGTGAGATACGCGACCATCCTCTCTGGAATTTCATAGGTTGTGAATTTCAATAATAAAATAATTATATATTAGATGTTAACATAAGTTGTGGTAAAGGTTATACGTCATTCGAAAGAAAATTTTCTGCTCTACAAGATATTGTGTTTGCTTTTACGTTACATATATTATTTTATTTGATTACAAGCCTTCAAAATGGAATGTCAAGTAGACGAAAGTGAGCATTTTCGTAACCGCTTTCAATATAGTATATGTTATGTATGTATACCACAAAATATTACCAAACTTCACCAAGTATTTACGCAATTGTCGAAGACTTATTTTATAGTGGTAAAGAACTCAGATATGTTTTTAGTGGAACAACGCTTACATAGAACAAAAATTGAATTTTTTAAGAATTTTATGGATAGATTTTGAGATAAAGAAAACACATGGGCTCACTTGTAGAATGACATGAAAGTTGCTTTGCAGAATCGAAACCTTCCTACATGTTGATGCAGGGTTACTCAACTCCAGAGGCAAAGTATTGTCCTTAATGTTTTGTTTATATTACGTTATTTATATTAATAAAGGAGAGCACAAAGTTAGTAGCTATTTCTAAATATTGTTTTGATATTCTGGCGAATACTATATATAATTATATTAAAAATATCTAAATCGTTACAAAACTCGTTTCCAAGTCTTTGCATACGAATTATAGAGGAGTTGATTTTATAATTAGTATAGCAATTTTCGGTAAAAAAGTGTTGACGGAGAGTGAAGATGAATTGCAGAGTTTGATAAGTAAATTGTGTGAGAAATAAAAAAGAGAAAGATCTGAGAATGAATGTTGCAAAATCCCCAAAGACACGGACGGTGATAGAAAAGTGTGAAAGGAAAAGTAAATGTGGTATGTGAGTAAACAATGAAACATTGGAGAAAGTTGAAGAATTACTGTATGTAGATGATATATGGTAATAGCAGAGTTTGATAAAGAAATTACACGAGAGATACGAAGAGAAAAATCTAAAAAAAAATAATTTTGCAAAATCCATGATAATGGTGATATAAAAAATGTGAAAGGAAAGTAAATGCGATATACAGGTGAATAATGGACTGGAGAAAGTCGAGGAATTCAATAGCAATTTTGAAGGACAGTTTCAAGTTGGTTTATAATACGACCCACTTTGACTGACAGAAATTCGACAGCAACAGGTCATTGCATTAAATAAATCAATTAATTAATTAAAAAAACGTAAGGTTTAATTAATTAAACAAATTACCACCGAGCAGGCATTCTTAACAGGTATCTGATAAGAATACGACTTCTGAGAAATGCAACACATTACATCTGCCCATATCATGATAAGGAATGGTAACAGTGAAACAGAGATATCAGGTCAGTAAATATGAAACCGAAATTTGCTCATAGATGGCTCTAGTTGTCAATGTAGTGATTGTCAAACTGCGTCATTGGCGCCTTTTTCTTGGGTTAACATTTGTCAAAGACTTTTAACTCACAACAATACAAGTTTAATACAACTAAATATGTTTTCATAGCGTTGAACATGTCTGTTTTTGTGCTTGAAAACTACGATTTGCGGACAGCGTTGATTTTCTGTTACCATTTGAAGAAAACTGCTGCAGAATCGCATCGAATGCTTGTCGAAGCTTACGGTGAGCATGCTCTTGGTAAATCACAGTGCTTTGAGTGGTTTAAAAAATTCAAAAGTGGCGATTTTAACGTGAGAAACGAAGAACGTGGAAGACCACCGAGAAAGTTTGAAGACACCGAATTGCAAGCATTGTTGGATGAGGATGACGCTCAAACGCAACAAAAACTCGCGGATCAATTAAATGTGACACGAGAAGCCGTCTCCATACGTTTGAAAGCCATGGGAAAGATACAGAAGGTGGGAAAATGGGTTCCACATGAACTGAATGAAAGACAGCAGGAAAACCGAAAAACCACTTGCGAAATGCTGCTCGCCAGGTACAAAAGAAAATCATTCACTCCATCGAATTGTGACTGGCAAAAGATCATGGGTAACTCCAAGCAAACCAGCGACATCGACTGCAAGGCCAAATCGCTATGGACGGAAGACAATACTCTGTTTTTGGTGGGATCAGAAGGGTGTTATCTATTATGAGCTGCTTAAACCAGGCAAAACTGTAAATACTGAACACTACTGACAACAAATGATGGATTTGAGCCAAGTATTGCGTGAAAAACGACCAGAATACCAAAAGAGGCAATACAAAGTGATTTTGCTTCATGATAAAGCACCATCGCACACAGCGAAACCGGTCAAGGAAACGATTGATGCCTTTAGTTGGCAAATACTTTTGCATGCGGCTTACTCACCAGACTTGGCTCCATCCGAATACTACTTATTTGCATCGATGGGACATGCACTTGCTGAGCAGCGCTTCATTTCTTACGAAAATGGCTCTATGATTGGTTTGCCTCAAAAGAGCAACAGTTTTTTTGGCGTGGCATCCACAAATTGGCAGAGAGATGGGGAAAATGTGTAGCTAGCGATGGGCAATACTTTGAATAAAATATTTTTTACCATTTTCATACAATAAATGTGTATTTTCTATAAAAAAAATCCAGTTTCATATTTACAGACCTGATAGGCTTTATAGAAGTGGACTTATAAGACAATATTTATGACTACCATATATACTACCTAACGCTGAAAAAAAAAAGATATTCCACAAGTTACTGAAGAGAAATGGATTCAGTATAAGGCCCTGTGGTATTCCACATTCCGTATAGTATTGACTCAATATTCACCTGACGCAGAGCACATAGTCCCCCTGGATGGTGTTGCTGTCCCGTACCAGGAAGACTCCGCTCTCCTTCTCGTCCATCAGCATCTGCGTGGCCTCGGCACGAGTCAGCTTGCTAAAGTACCAACTGGAAAAACATAACCATTATGAATGATCTATTGTAGAAGCCCCTTCAAATTATCATTCTTTGTCGGTGATGCATTGAAAAGGGGAGTTTATCCAGGATCTACGATTGCTTCGTGTTTATTTATAGATTTTTTATATATTATTTATAGTTAAAGCGTTAATACTGTGGAGATTTAACGTGTTCCTCGCGGGAAGCACAAACGCCTGTGATCTGATCTGCAGCATTCCTTTGTGTATTTTACGTAATGTTTAGTTTATCTCCTTTATTTAATGAGTCTCCTTAAGAGTAATGACTATTATGTATTATCAGAAAATTACTTGAATGTCATGTTTACTTGGTGGTGTAATCAAATATCAGTGGTTCTAAACAAAATACGCGTTTAAACTTAGAAATTAAAAAACGCCGAAATTGTGCCGCGCACATGATTCGTGGAATTTGATTTTGAACGCGGTGTACAGGTTAAAGACGTAATTTGTTCAGTCAAACATCGTTTATTTCACTTTATGTAATGGTATAACTCTACTGGTTTCAAGGTTCACCTCATCATCAGGGAACACAAATAAGACTTACGTTTGTACTTGAAACTAGTGGGATTATACCATTATCTTCTTCTTCCTATTGTCATGTCAGGCCCCCCCAACGTTGACTATCACCTAAGAGTAGGCATCTTTGTCGCCGGCAGCCCGAAAAAGATCCCCAACGCTCCTTATACCAGTCCAATCACGTATATTGCGGAGCCAGGAGATTTGCCTCCTGCCAACACCTCTTCGGCCTTCTATTTTGCCTTGGATGATCAGGTGCAGTAATTTGTACTTTTCTCCTCTAAGTACATGATCCAAATAGGACACGGATTTCGGAATTTAATATTAGTCAGCAACTCTCTATCAACTTTGGCTCTTTGAAGAACCTTCATGTTGCTGACCATATCCGTCCAGGGTATCCGTAGCATTCTCCGGTGCATCCACATTTCGAATGCTTTCAGTCAGTTCATACTATCAAATATGAGGGTCCATGATTCTACTCGATATACTTACACTGACCAAACGTAGCATTTGACTAATCGTTGTCGAAGTTTCAAGTTTAGATTATCATCGCAGAATACGCTTCTCATTTTATTAGAAGCCGCACAATATGATTCAATTCCGTTAACCTTAGGGATCCCAAAAACCTCGTGTATGTCCAAATACCGAGACTGAGGTCACAAAGGAGTTTTATCCCTATCCGCTTGAAGGCTCTCTGGTAAGGTAGCATGTTGATTTCTAGAGAGCTAGAACTGTAAGCTTGACATGTATGCAATCAATTCGACTCTCTCTCTCATCCTTGGCATTATTATTCCCACGTGGTGGTGGGGTCTGCAATGCAATCAATTCGACTATTGAAGCGAAATGTCCAAAGTATGACAGTATCCTCTTCCAGTACGTTGTTGACAGCATTTCCTTGACCGGTAGATACTGGAAGATGGACACATCAACATGTCAAGTAGTCACGAGATGCGAAGCATTTGACTCATATTTCCACTCCATAAAGTGCTATTGGAGGACACTCAAGTTCTCAATAAACAAATTTCCATGTTGAAGAGTATAGACCAGGTTTTCCCATTACAGTGTAGGTTTGACTATCGCAGATTTTGCTATATCGATTGGTCTACGAACCTCCGCTTCATAATTTCCATCTTTCGAGATTAGTGCTCCAAGGTAGATAAAGTTGCCGACCTCTTCAACTAATTGCTTTCTGTCAGCTGATTGAAGCGGTTTATAGAGAAATCTTAAAGCTCTGTTAAAATTGTACACTGAATGTTTCGACCCACCGAGAAATTTCCAATAGCCTACCGGCTCAGTCCTCCATTGTACCAATAAACAAGGATGTTATGCCTTTTTGTTGACAGAATTCAAGAGAAACAACATTCTGTGAAGAATTTTAAATATTAATTATGTTACGCAGTTTACAAGTGTGTTTTAAAAATATTAGCCATTAGACAAGATCCAAAAGAAATCAAATGCAATATGAAAATTTTTATGTTATCGAAGAATATTTTAGACCACAGTCTAATATCATGGATGAGAATATTTTAGACAACAGTCTAATATCATGGATGAGAATATTTTAGACCACAGTCTAATATTATGGATGGAATGATTTCTTTCAACTGTAACTATATAAAGAAATGATTCCGTCCATTTTGTATCGTCGATAATGGGTCAGAGAGACCCGAAATAATCCTCCAAGCAGTGGAAATAAATACAGTGCAACCAGGATTTTACATGTTCACACGATTAACGCTATTTTTTTATCATTCACGTTACGATCCCATACATTGCAGAATAATATATTACCATTTACAATATGCGATAAAAATAATTCTACATTAACCTATAAAAAATCTGTTTTACTCAATATCGTCGAGTTGTCGCTTTGGCCATACTGAGATTATGAAACTATCGCATGAAAAAGATGTATATCATTATTATTACTCTGTTACGCATCATACAACTAATGATTGATACTTTTTATAGACTGGGCAAGATTTTAAAATTTCACGTGTTATTGCAAAGCGCCAAATGCATCACACTTCACATACATTCAAATGTCTTTAAACCTCCACAACGTTAATGCCTTAACTATAAACAAAATATAATATGATTATTTCTTTCTTTTTCTTTTCTTTTTTTTTTTAAGAATAGATATGACCGAAGTCATAGTTATACCCTCGAACACTAGGCGGAAAAAGTGCCTGTGTCGTTCGAGCGGAGTAGCACAGTGCGAGGTTCGAACCGACGACCTTCCGCACGGAAGTCCTGTGCGTTACCGCGCGATCATGCACCTCGATATTATTAAAAAGTTATAACTCGATATTACTGCTTTTTTACGCGTGATACAGTTAAGATTTATATTTTTGTAGACTGGATATTTTTTTTAATTTTCGTGGGTCGTTACGTAGCTTTGAATGCTGACTTCAGATATGTACGTTCGTATTGTGTTGGTCAAACATCAAGAAATAGTCGGTACTTTTTTTAAGATAAACAAATTATTTAATGTGAAAAAAAGCCTAATGTTTATACAAGGTGGCGCAGAGGAAACGCATGTTTTTTGCAAAGAGAGGAAACGCATGTTTTTCATTTAAGCATTGTTTATTTTCAAGATAATTTTTTGATTAATACAGGTAAATGAAGTAATAATATTGGACCTTTAAATTAATTGTGAAAAATAATGTCAGGCAATATCCACTTCATTTATTAATATCCACTTCATTTACCTGTATTAATCAAAAAATTATCTCGAAAATAAACAATGTTACGCTTAAATGAAAAATACGCGTTTCTTCTCTTTGCAAAATACTAGCCATTCAAAAAAGATGCGTTTCCTCTGCGCCACCCTGTAGATCCACTTTTATCAATTTCGCTGTGTTTTGATGTCTTGACATTTTGCTTTTCTATAAACAATTGTCCCTTTGCTTGGTTGGTTTTTTTAATTTGTTGATTTTGTGGTTATTCGTTGAACTTTTTAAATATCTTATCGTTGAAAATTTTGTTATCGATGTATTCTTTTCATAGCCATTAATTATAACTATTAACTCTGTTCTTTTTGTTTTTTTTTTTTTATTAAACAAAGTAAATTATTGTACAAACATTTGTCAAGTCTATACCTATATACACATTTATTACTTAACTAATCTTAATTATATGTTATCATTTATGAACTTACTTAATCTTATTTTCCTACATGTCATTTTATTTTATTTTTTTCAATCTTAATATATGATTTCTTAGAAATAATTAATACCTACATACTACTTATAACTAGATAACAATTCTTACACTAATTATTCAGCAAGAACAAGTCCACTCGTTCAGGCTACTTGTATTCCATCACATTCACTCAGACCTTGGTCGTCCCAGCTAATACTGTAGGTGGACTAGTCAGGCAACAGATAATGCTTCGGGAGCTTGTGCTTATAACGGAAGGGTAGGTCGGATTTACTCTCGTAAGCCCCCAGGGCAGCGACTAAGGGATTGCTGTGATTTTGTTGGTGTTTATAGAACTTCACGGTCCAAACGAGAATGTGGTGTTGTAGGGTTTCTTCTCGCTGTTCGGCGTGAAGTCGGGTAAGGTTTGTTCTGGAATGGGTGTTAAAAAATATCTTGAATGCCTTGTTCTGCACTCTCTGGAGTTTCAGGTGATCCGTGTTGCTCACACTACCCCAAACGGGTGCAGCATAGGTCAAGATAGGACGAATAAGGGTTTTATAGAGGAGGAGCTTATTTTTGGGTGAAAGGAAGCTGCGTCGATGAAATATCGAACTGATAGCCCCTATGCCCTTGTGACCCTTCTATCTGATGGTATTCATATGGGTTTTCCACGTCAGTCGCCGGTCGAGGTGCAGGCCGAGGTATTTTACCACGTCCTGCCACTCAACCAGGCAACCACCAATGAATAATTAACTCTGTTCGTTGGACAATAAATTACATTTTTTTGTTATTATTTCCGTAAAAGTTTCACATCACCGACTAAATGTCTGATGAGAAAATAAGACAAGCTTTATCCATCGCCAAAAAAAGCTCAAATACTCACTCTAGAATTCACCATTGTCGCCATCTCTGATTATTTTATGATACTATTTATAGTTAAGGCATTAACACTGGAGCTTTAAAGACATTGTAATTTGTTTTGTTTACGATATCTCTACATGAGTGAGTTTGGTGCCTATCCATGGCTTAATCCTACTCAGTTTCTGCTGGGCATGCTTGGATATAACTCCTTGAGCGTAAGAAGAGATCTGCGTCTCCTGGTATACGTTGTCAGACTCGTTCGAGGAGTTGCGAGCTGTCCAGCATTACTACAAAGATTAGCGTTAAATGTTTCTAACAATTACAATAGACTACGCCGGCAAGAACTGTTCTCAATAACATACGCAAGAACGGGTCTTCCAGCCGCTATGCCTGTTGGAAGGGCCTTAACTCTTTTGAACGGGACTGCTTCGGATATTGACATATGTCATATCACATTACCAAAAGCAAAAGTAAATTTTCTTCTAAGATTGAGCGCGTTAGAAAGCACTCATCAAGCATTTAAGTGACTTTGAATATATGTGTATGTGTGTATGTATGTGTGTATATATGTATGCATATACATTATTTTTTATCTTATATAATTTATTTTTAATTTTTAATGTTAACATTTCTTGTATTTTTCAATGTAATTGGGCTAAACCTGTTTTGAGAAAATAAATAAAAAAACACTGTTTATTTCACTTTATATAATGGTATAACCCTACCGGTTTCAATGTTTTCCCCTCATTATCAGGGGAACACAGACAGGTCTTGTTGTCTTTAAACATCCACAAGGTTAATGCCTTAATTCAAAATAACAAGCTAAGAATGTGTGTCGCGATAGGCAAGTATAGCTCTCTGTCCTATCTGCTTACCCTAACATGGAAATGGTATGTATGTATGAAATAATAACAATGGAGTTCTATAGTCTTAACGTCATTTCTTTAAAGAAAATTAAAATATCAGAATTAAGGGTGTTTTCTCAGTTTTTCTTCATTCATTGTATATATAAATTAAAAGTCAAAAGGAAAAGTATACCAAACGACTGTCAGACCCGCACTCCTCTATGGCTCCGAATGCTGGACGATGTATAACTCTTACTCTAGGCAACTAGAAACTGCTGAAATGCGCATGCTAAGATGGTCAGCTGGTGTGTCCCTAAGAGACAAAATAAAAAGCTTACGCATTCGTGGAAGCCTAGGTGTTACAGACATCAACAGCAAGATGGAGGAGAGGCGATTGAGATGGTATGGGCACGTTGGACGCAGAGCACCCGATCACATTGTGAACCAGGCAATCTCCATGGATCTTCCTCGAATAACAACCAGAGGAAGACCAAAGAATTCATGGGTGGTGCAAAAAGATAACCTGATGCAGAGGCACGGCCTGGGGGACGTAGTCCGGGACAGAAGAGCATACAACCTGAGGACGAGGAGAGCTGAATCCAACAGTCTTCGCATACAGTGAGCTGGGATGGAGCAAGGGAGAAGAAGATTGTATATATAAATTATCTTTTCAAATAAATTCATCCATCTGTCCATCGAATTCCATCAAATATAAACAAACTTCCCAGCTGCAAGAAGCATTCTTCATTATGTTTATAAATACCAAAGGATATTTTTCAAAACAAACTGTGTTATGTGGCTACCTTCCAGCATTGATCCAGGGTCCATACATTACAGTACAGATGGATGTTTACATGTTGGAGCAGTGTGCGTGCACCGGTGTACACTGGATCAACGTGTTTTCAAAGAGCGGTATCCAAAAATACCTCAGCGATGTTTACATCAGCTGAGTTATATTCAACTATGCACTATTAACGTGGTGACCACGGTTGTTAAATAGAAAACTGAGATATTTTATATTATACTAAAGAAAATGTAGAATGGTCCCTTTGACGTTTCACAAATTTGCCCCAATACAATCTTGTAACGACGTGCAGTAATTTTAATCATTTTATCAACTTTAATATAAGCCTCGATTCTAATAAATATCAAGTTATTTAGGTAAATACATTACATAAAACTAACAATAATGACAAATTAATACATCTTGTTACAAATTAGCAAAAATATGTCAGTTTGTTAAAATCAAATAATTTTTGGTGACGTTCCTCAAAAGTCACTATGTTAGTCTGCATTAGCTAGGGATGGGGTATACGATAATTGGATTTTCGATTTTTTTATACATAAAAATTAAATGTTCGTAATTAGTATTAATTCATAGTGGATCTTGGCCTATTTAAAGATATATACAAATCATACAATACATTAGAAAGACAGTATAATGAAAATCAGGAATTAAAACGTCAGTTTAGAGAAAAACAATTTTTCGATTTATAAAAAAAACTATTCGATTTGTAAAAAAAAAAAACGATTTACCCCATCCCTTTGAGACATGACATTTCAAACGTTGCAGGGACCATGCTACATTTTCTTGAATATAGTGATGTACCAGGCACTAAAAAATGCCGGTTACCCGGGAGGTTAGATGAAAGCAGAGTTGCCAGATTTCATATAAGGTCTCAAGACGCAGATAAATGATTATTACTGCATCATAATCTACAATTATTGAAATTTAATTATTAAACAAAATAATTTGCATTGCATTTTTTTCTTCAAAAATAAAAAAAAATGTTAAAATAAATTGTGTAATTAATTTTCATTCACTTTTAAATTTTTTACAGTCGGGTAATTTTTATTTTATTTTTTTTAACCTGCGAGTTTATTGCCATGTGGCAATCTCTTCCAACCAACCAGAACCAACCAACATGTTTTTATTTACAACCAACCAATATGTTTTTATAGGCCCTAAATGTTAACCAGACTGGAATCCTATTTAAAAAAATCTGCATTCCAGCGGGGAACGAACCCGCAACCTCCGGATCGGCAGACAAGTGTCTTATCACCAGGTAATTTCCGGGTACCCAGTACATCACTCTTTTATATTATGAAAAAGATTTTTTATTAAATTTGAATAAAATTTATTCGATAAATTTCTCTTCTCAGGATGAGCATTTTGACTCATTAATCATTTTTTAACTGTAAAAAAAATACACACAGTAGATCCCCCCTTTATGCGATGCGTGCAAACAGTTAAAAATCCATCCATCGTCTCGTGTAACTCATGAATGACTTCCATGATAGTTGACTACCTTCCATTCATCTGTGCACTCCGTGGCTCGAAGGGCTGTTGTTAAGGTTAGTCCAGTTGCGTCTCTCACTTGGTCAGTTCAACGCATTGCAATTCTTTCACTTGTGCGTCATCTTTCCATGCTTCCAGTAACCACAAGCCTCTCCAAACTGTTGTCTCCTTAGCCATGAGTAATGTGCCCAAAGAATTAGAGGACTCACTGAAGGCATATTGCAAACAATCTGTTGGTGATTCTCGGTTCTTCGCGAATGGAGTCGTTAGTTCGCCTTCCTGTCCATGGAACTCGTAACATGCTTCACTAGCATAATCTTTCAAATGCATCACATTGGTGCATTTTAAATGTGGTGTTGGAGGAGAATAAACAATTGCAGCCTTTCCAAACTGTCTCTTTAGCCACCAGCAATGTGCCCAAAGAATCGGAGGACCCGTGACAATCTGTCAGTGATTCTCAGTTCTTCGATAATAGAGGTGTTCGTTCATCGAAATGTCCATGGAATTTGTAACATCCTTTTCCAGAACCACATTTCTGATGCAACCATTCCAAGTCTTTCACATACCAGGTTTGTAAATATGAAATCTGAATTTGCTCATAGATAGCTCTAGTTGTCAATGTAGTGACTGTCGAACCGCGTCATTGGCGCCTTTTTTTGAGTTTACATTTGTCAAAGACTTTTAACTCGCAACAATACAAGTTTAATACAACTACATATGTTTTCATAGCGTTGAACATGTCTGTTTGAAAGCCATGGGACAGATCCAGAAGGTGGGAAAATGGTAAAAATAAAAACGTCACTCGGTATTGCAGTTACGAATTAATGCGTTCCGCATTGAAAATAAATATATGTGTTAATGCAAAAATGTGTGAATGATACAAGAGATGACAAAAAATAAAAAAAGTTACTTATACCAAAAAATCGAGTTACGTGTTCCTGCGATATCGGCGACGATATACTGCGCTGCAAGTCATTTTCCTTCTTCCATTTTGACTTGTTTAATTAATATGTGAGTGTGGCGAGAATAATGAACAGAAAAGGAATCATCAAAGAGAAAATATGAAAAGAAAGGATACGGGCTGGACTCGAACAGGCCACTTCGCTTTCATAACAGCAGAGTTACCAATTACACCACCGTATCGCACCTCCTCTCCTCAATTTAACGTCTCTTATAGAGTGACGAAATATGTGTGAAGTGATAGGAAAGTCTGCTACTTCGTCCTCTCTGCCTGACCAGACAGGGAGACGGTGTAATAGTATGTATGTATGTTTCCTGCGGTCTGAGACTTGGGTTCCTTATAGAACGCACACTCAAAGCCTCAAAATGTTCCACCAGTGTTTCCTTCGCCGAATTATTCGGATCTACTGGAGTGATCATATCACAAATGTTTCGGTCCTACAACGCTCCAACTGTAAACCTATAGAGGATAGGGTTGTAAAGGCGAAATTGCGGTGGACCGGGCATGTGATACGCATGGGCGATCACAGACTCCCAAAACGCATCTTGTACGGGGAAGTGGTGGGCAAGCAAAGAGTTGGTGGGCAGAGGAAGTGCTATAAGGACAGTCTGCGAGAGTCGCTTACTTTGTGCGGGGTGCCTGAGGACTGGTAGCGGGTGGCACGGGACCGTGAAGGGTGGAGAGCCGTATGTTATCGGGATGATGGCGTCTCAGCGGCTAGACGTGTGAGAAACAGTCTGCGCGCTGCGAACATGTGTCAACATATCCAGGCGGCTCAGCAGGGTCCATATGTCTGTGGCATTTGCGGGAGGGAGTGCGCATCCAGTATCGAGCTGTTCTCTCACAGAAGATCACACGATCGATGTGGGAGAACGGTTCAAGACTGACGTTGGAGTGGCGAGGGGATCCTCGATTGCGAGGCCCGGCAACAACGATGTTTCCTGTTTTTTTTTCCCATTCCTTATCCCATCCATTTGGCGTCGGCTGCTCGGACCTTTTCCTCCATCTCGCGAAACACTCGGGGATAGTCCTAATCTTTTCATCTCTTACTCTACTATTTTATACAAGTTCTTCTTGGGTTTTCCTCTGCGTCTATTAGAGAGTTCTCAATTTGTAGCTGTCTTAAACACTTAACAGTCGGATTTTTAACACGCGACGTAACACAATGACAAACTGTGAATGAATAATTTCTATACGAAAATATATTCCATTCGGAGATAAACAAGTTGAAACAAGATCTGCTCAAACGACGCTCGGGAGAAACACTCCCAACAAGTCGAAACAAGATTTACCCGAACGAGACTCGGGCTCGTCGGTATAAAAAGAAACTTCGTGCGCGAGTCCTGCTCGTGCAAAACCGTCAACTGTCAAGTCACGCTTTCCAGACTTTATCTAGTATTGGCGCCACTTTAATTGGTCCAAGAATTCGTTCATTTCGGATCATATCAAAGCTAGTGACCACCATAACATGCGCATCTCCGCGACATGAAGCAATTGGTTTTATTTTTTCTTTTAGTGGCCAACACTCGGTTATATGCATGCTGTGTGGTAACGCACTGGACTTGAGTGCGGAAGGTCGTTGGTTCGAACCCCACGCTGTGCTACTCCCCTCGAGTGACACAGGTATTTTTTCCGCTTAGTATTCGAGGGTATAAGGATATCTATGACTTTGGACATATCTATGCTTTCAAAAAGAGAAAAAAAACATGTCGGTGTGCTCCAATCGTCTCACTTCGGTGTGCCATCGGATCCAGTAAAGCTGTGTAGCTGGTAAGTGTGCAGGTATGCAACAGCACACAAAATTTAAAAAAATACACAGCATAGTTTCGCTTTCTACCTAAATTGACGTTGGAATGGCGAGGGGATCCTCGACAACGAGGCCTAGCAACGACGACATGTATGTAAAAACTCCAATGTCGTGTATCTTTCAAAAGACAACAAATATATATTGTTTTTACAATAAATTATTGAAATAAATATTCATTACCTGTTCATGTCATTATGGTCAAATGGGGCAGCCATTGTCGCTGTTCCTTTTTAAAAAAATCCTATTTCCCGTTTGCAAAACAGAAAAAAATCCGACGGGGAACGCACGTTCGTCCCGTCCTTAGGTTATAAGTCCCTCGAGATTCGGATCGCCATGGCGCAAATAACACCGATCATTCCATTTAAACGTCGAAATTAGTTAGTGTACACATATATTTACACTATTATAAACATCTGCCTAACGTCAGATTGAAAATAACAAGGAAATATGACATGTAAAGCGGCTGAAAGGAGGCAGACGTCTGTCATAAAAAATATATTTGACTATTGACAATTAATATTCTACACGAGCTGTCTTGTGATCACTTTGAAATTATTTATACGCGCGACGGGCTTTGAAAAATTCATAACAATCGCCCAAAACTGACGGATTTTCTTATTAATTAAATTGTACATTAATTATCTCACACCGAGAAAGATTGCGATGGGTCGGTCGCGAGCAACTGATTAAAAATTATCTGGTCTTTTAATGAACTAGAAAACTGAGTAAAATATTATTTTTATCACAGTACATTTTAGTCCGAATTCGTAGATGGAACTTATCAAATACTAAATCTTAACTATTTTTTTGAAGTAATTAGTCTTTTAAATAAAAAAAATTAATTTTGTACAAATTTGGGGTAGCTTCCTTCAAAGAAAGTCAGTATTTGTCCCCGGCAGCCCGAAAAAGATCTTCACGCCCCTTATGCCAGTCCAATCAGGTATATAGCGGATCCAGGAGATTTGTCTCCTGCCAACACCTCTTCGACCTTCTATTTTGCCTTGGATGATCAGGTGCAGTAATTTGTACTTTGCTCCTCTAAGTACATGACCCAAGTAGGACACCTTTCGGATTTTAATATTAGTCAGCAACTCTCTATCAAGTTTGGCTCTTTGAAGAACCCTTGTGTTGCTAACCATATCCGTCCAGGATATTCGTAGTATTCTCCAGTGCATCCACATTTCGAATGCTTCCAGCCGGTTCATACTACTTACTTTGAGTGTTCATGATTCCACTCCATACAATAACACTGACCAAACGTAGCATTTGACTAACCGTTCTCGAAGTTTCAAGTTTAGATTATCATCGCAGAATACGCTTCTCATTTTATTAAAAGTCGCACGAGATGATTCAATTCTGCACTTGACTTCGGTTTCTGGGTCGAGGTCTTCCACTAAGATACTTCCGAGGTATTTAATATTTTCACTCTCTCTATATCAGCACCGTTCAATGTAAAACGTGATCCTGCCGGTCAAACACTGATTAGATTGATTAGAAAGCATAAAATGCTTTTTTGACACACTGAAACTACAAATATTGTCTGCATTAAAGGTAATGAAATATTCCTGACATAAATATATCACTTGTGGCTCAAATTCGTTTAAAATAAAAATACTGAAGTATCGCTACATTTGCGCATTTCTTCTTAAGTCTTTTCACAAAGTTGGTCAATCAGTAGTATTTTTTTTCTTTTCTCCATTATTTTATGCCCTTTGAATTTATCACCATTTGCCAAATGATTTTTAAACTTCCAACTAGATTATAACATTTTCAATTTCTCTTTGATCTTTTTTTAGATATTGTATGTCTCAGCACTGAACGTATAGTTTTCTTTTTGACAATCGGTTTTCAGACAAATCTGATCATTACACATAATTTTATTAGTTTCCAGGGAAATAAATAAAATATTTATCTCTTAACTATTGTGAATGTCATTATCATTTGAATGGTTGAAGTAAAATATACACTAAGTACTAAACAAATTAATTTGAAACTAAATATACAATTTCGTTCTTTATGCAAAGGTTACTAACCGTAACACATCACCAAGTCCCTGCGGAGCCTCATTCTATTAAATCTAATTTAATGACTTCTCTAAAAAATCCAATCAAAGCTTTAATCTGACGTTATTATCCACAATTTCTTCTTTTCCTCATATTGGCGGCCAGGGTACTTAGTGCTTTATTTGATTTAACCATTAAATTTGTATTTACCTTAAAAATATTCTTGTCGTATCTCCTGAAATATTAAAAAAATATAACATTTTTTCTTAATCGTTCAGTTTTTTCAATCATGTTAAATTTCATGATTAACTTTCTTTTCAAAATAATCGCTATGATTAACACAACAAATTAATCAATGAAAAGAGGAATACCTATTGAGTTATATGAAAAGAGCGCTTTGAGATATTTTTGGGCATGTAGAACGAATGACTTATAACAAATATTGCGTGAAAATGAGAGTGGAAGTTATGGCAGATGAAGATTAAGTGAAATATGATTTTATCAAGTGAATAATATTTTGAACGAAGAAAGTGTCAAAAGTTTGAGAAATCTTTATAGTTTAATGAGAAGGTGTATGAATTTTAATGAGGCAAAAGATGTATGTCACGAAAGGAAAGTCTGGTGCTCTGTCCTCTCGGCAAACCATTGAAAGGGAAATGGCATGTAGATATGTATGGTGTAATAAAAAAATAAAAAAACTTTACCATTATGAAAAATTAATCCAGACTAATCGTAGTAAATTATTATAAAAAAACATTGGAAGGGCAATTTATACATTTGAATGATTATTGTTTTACGTTTAAAACATTATTATTCAGATAATACTTTGTTTCTTAGAAAGAAAAAAAAATTAATTCAAGGAACACAAATATTTATAAAAAATGCCAATGAACTCGAAAGACCAATTTCAATTAATAATAATTTAGCTCAATTATTCGCATTAAATGCCTAATATGATGAACTAATTTTCACATCTCTATTGCGAAGAAATGTTAACCATTCCTTAGAAAAAAGGTTGGACGTAGACTGGTCATTATACTTTTTGAGTAAGTACTTTTTGCATTCAACACAATTTGTTTGCCAAACTTAGCCATGGTGCGGTTCCCACTTAACCGCAAGCTGCCCATTAGCTAGTTTTGGGTAGATCTTCAATTTACCGTAGTATGCGCTGTTACAAGATAAATTATTAAATTTTCTGCGTATTTTTGTCTATTGGTTGAATATTTAGTGCCAATTATTCAGCAAGATTGCAACCTTGCGTTAAACTTGCTTGCATAACCTTCACATCGATCAATCAATGATAAGAAAAATACACATTTTTAACTAATTAGGACACAGTCCGATATTTTGAGGTTTGTAGTAGTTGTTGTTGTTAAGCCTCGTAGTCGAATATCAGCTTGTCATTCCAACGTCAATTCAGTTGGAAAGTTGTGTCATGGAGTTTGTTTTTTAAGTGAATGAGCCGTTGAACACCAGCAAACTTAACGGCCACAGCGCTGTACCGGAATTGATGGCACAACAAAGTGAGACGATTGGAGCACACTGACATATTTCTCTCTCCTTTTTTAAAAAAGAATATACCATTTACGATCGAATTTATAAGTATTCTTATATCCCCGAATACTAGGCGGAAAAAATGCATATGCCATACGAGGGGAGTAACATAGCGCGGGCTTTGAATCAGTAACCTTCTGCTCGGAAGTCCTGTGCGCAAATGTAGTAAACGTAAATCAAATGTAGTAAATGTAGACTATGAAAAGTTCGCTGTCAATTATCGTTCTTCTATTTATCCTTGGCTTTCGAGTCTGGGTGACAAAATGCTTCTTTCCAATATTTTATT
Organism: Odontocerum albicorne; assembly: GCA_949825065.1. NCBI lineage: Eukaryota > Metazoa > Arthropoda > Insecta > Trichoptera > Odontoceridae > Odontocerum > Odontocerum albicorne. The sequence continues at coordinate 20,671,780 of OX463864.1, forward strand.
ATAATTTTTCAAATATAAAATTAAAGAAAACGTGACATTGAAAAAAAAAACATTTCGTGTTATAAAAAAAAGTGTAAATATAAAATTAATATATTGATTATTTATTCGTGTCGGTATCTTAATTTTAAATATAATTTCAAACTACATTCTGTCTAAATTTATTTAGTGCGGCCATTTACAAAATAAAAATTCATTGCCCTTAAGATTATATTTTACTACACAACAGCGCTTCACAAGTCACTTATCTGTTGAAATCCTAGCATTTTAAAAACACGTCTTATTTTTATTCTTGATCAAAGTCCATAACACTTTTCCAAAGCGATTGCATAGTTTAACATATTTACAATTCGTGGTTATTTATAATTTTTAACGTTCACATTTAAAAAAAAAACAAATTTTAATTACAAAACAAAAACTTAAAAAAATTACAAAAAAATAAAACAAACCTCAAAACACACCATACTCGTATAACAAATTTGAAAAGCAATAAAAAAGTCAAAAACACCAAAACTTGACTTGAATAAATAAATATAGGTTTATTGATAGCAAAATACTATGAACATATATCTAAAAATTACATAAATATATCTCAGGATAATGTCGAAGAAAATACATTTGAGAGGGAAGCTATCAAAAGGTTTGTACTCATCTCATAACATCCCTCACTCAAAATACACTCCCACCAATAGAGGGCGAGCCCAGCCGCGAGGACATCATATGTTTTTCAGCTCACACCCTTGTTTTTTTTATTTATTTATTTATTATTACACATGACAAGAAATATACATAATTTGCGAAAAAACAACAGATAATTTAATTTGGATATACATTATTTTAATGAGTCTGGGTTTGTCGCCTTTCATTTGTCGTATCCCCAGTAAACTAGGCTTTTGCCTGTATCTCACTGAGGATATTTAGCATGAAAAAATAAATTGATACTTCTTTCCGATTTTTGATTACACAAAAACAAAACCCCGTTGCACGTTCTCATCAACCTGACAAACAGTGACACTCAATTACAACTGGAAACATCATGCGGAATCAAACTATTCACAAATCATCACTCCAGAAAGAAAGAGCAAACTTGTACATGTAAAACATTTATGAAATATCCAAAATATGGTAAATAAATAGCTCAAGAACATCAAAATTAATAACGATCAATTTATAATAATAATAATGACAGTTAACCAAAATAAATGTAGGATAAGCATGTAGAACGGGAATATTTATGGACTGTTGTATGCTGATGACGTGGTAGTGTTTTTGGAGAATAAAAATGTGACTATATTAGTAAATTAATCTTACGTGAAATGCGAACGAAAATATTCGATAATAGATTTGACAATTTATCTTAAAAAAATACCTAGTCCACAAAACTTTTTTATTATATTAATATTTGAAACATCAAATATATAGCAAAAATATTCAGGGGGTCTTTTATTTCTCGCAACAAACATTTTCAAATATCTGTTCATCTTTCTTCAGTGAATAATACATGAAAGAGTATAGACCAGTTAATCGTAAAATGTGAATTGGACCTTTTTGCCCATACACGTGATTGCGTTTTTGCTACGCCACTGTAGAATGACAGTGTGCGCATACACATCAATGAATGTGAACTGGTCCATTGAAGTAAGCTCGATAGTTGCCCATCTGCTATTGCGCTGCATTCTATGCTCGTCCATTGTTTTCTGCCAATGTTATTTTTCTGGCCACTGCTGCGACAAATAAAATTTCGTGAGTTTGTTCGTGTTTCGCCTCGCCAGTGTGTTATTTCAAGTGTTTAACTAGCTGATTATCAACAAAATGTCGTCCCCGAGTGCTGGTAAACGTCGTATGGACACTGACGTCATCAAACTGTATCCTTTCTTTGTTATCAAGACTGCTTTTCATATTACATATCGGTCAGTCGCGAACGACCTTTCAAAAAACATCTGTTCTTTGTGACGAACTAAAAAACCTAACACTCCATTGTGAATTCGAGTCGATCATTTTACTTATAAAATCTACATTCGATCATTTAAATTCTTCAGTTTTGCTTACTAAAATACCAGAAAGGTCTCTGTGTAATTAGTAGAATGCAAATATTTCTACTTGAATGTATTAATTTAGATATTTTTATTAACTTGTTAATTTTGTGAACGTGCTTTAGTTCATACAATGCACTGGGTATAACATCTCTACGGTCACCATATAAATATGTTGCCTTCTTTGGTATCAGCTGATTGTCATTGCCCTGCGAAAATCGATTTTTTTGCGTATTGAAACAATGGCACAATGAAGTGTTTGGATATTTGACGAAAAATATTTATGCTTAGGTCATATTTCAATAAGATTTATTGTTACAATTAAGTGACATATTTCCAATGCACTTAATTCTTATTGGAAATGGGTCGGTCGCGAACTACCAAATAAAAATTATTCTTTATTTTTATAGAACTAAGAAAATTTTAGTAGTGTGCATATATTTTTGTTTCTTTGTTTTTTATTGTAATATAAATTTATGTATGTATATATTTTCTCATATTTAATACACACTAAAAACAGCTTTCTCGCTAGATATACTCGTAAGTGAAACTGTTGAAATGAAATAATGTAGTTATGTTACAAAAACTGGTATTTTTTTTCATTAAATGTTTTCTGTGTTCACATTTAGTGGATATTTGTAAATTCAATAAAATTGCACACGTTACGTCGATATAAATAAATTAAAGTTCAATTTTATGTCGATTTGTCTATCTTGATTTATTTTTTAAAACTGTTGTAAACTTAAGTACGTTTTTGTTTTAATTTTATTGTAGAAAGATATAAATTAATGACAATAAAACTAAATGTCTTTTTCACATTACCGTTTGACCAGTAAATTTCGATAAAACTTCTTTTTCACATCAATAAATTATAAAGTTATTCGTCAATTCAATGGCATTGTTTCTAAATTCAATATAGAAACTAAATATTTTAAAACCCGCTTCTAAAAAAAACGGAACTAATCTCCCATCCCTACAGTATTACGACATATAGGTGTGTATGTGCCTAATGGTGGCTTTGTGTGTAGTACTAGTAGGTTTCGTGTTTATACCACACACACACACACACCTATTCTTTGTTATACATACACATACATAAAATGAGTATTTTCATCACATTTAAAGGACGTAACTTTCGGAAGGGCGTTTAATTGTTTATGATAATATTGGAATATTTTTTATAACGTTTTTTTTAGCTCATATAGGGTCAAGGCTGTCGCAGTTTCCCTGAAGATGTACTTAATATGCCCCCTTCAGGGATAACTTTTTTTTCTGTCATCACAACTAGTGATGGGATTATAATTATTGATTCGATCATTTGTCATTATTAAAATACTTTTTTTCTTAATTTTTGTATGTCGACCTGTTCGTTAATTTATTATATTATTTTTAGCGTGCCATTTTCTTCCATCAATTTTTTCGTGCCTACTTCGTTCATTTTTTTAGCGTGCCTATTTCTTCGTTCATTTTTTGTCTCTCTTCTTCTTCGTTCAATAAATCATTCGTGGAATTTTGTTAATATGTTTATAATGAAAATAAAATATTTTTCATAATTTATTTATTCTTTATTTTAACACTCATAGAAATACATCTGGCGGATTTATTGCTTTGAAGCAATTTATTCAAACCAATCAACTTTTGTCATAATAATTTTAGGTATATATGACCGTATCTTAAACATGTTTAATGAAAATTATATTTATGTAAAATAACAGAAGTAAAATATAAATTTGAAACAAAATGGAGATAGGGGGTTAGAATTATATTCAAGTTATGAACTTATATGTGCAAACAAGATACAGTGCATCAAACCATTTTTGTTGGTTATGTGAAATGTCGTATGAGCGTACGTCATTTTTTTTGTGCAAACACATCAAACAGCTAAAATATGTATTTTATGGTTAAAATCCGTTTTAAAATATATATGTTGATTTATTTAACACGCGTGAAACTACATCTGTTGGATGTATTGCTTTAAAACAATTTCTTCTGATCAACTAGCTTTTGTTTCATTATTATTATTAGTATCAATGACCGTGTCTTTACGTTGTGTATGAAATCAATATTTTTGAAATAAAAACGTTAAGATCAAGGAAAATAGGGATTCTCAGGGAAAATAGGGATAAGGATAGGAATCGTGTGGAAATCAATGGAAGAGGAATATTTTGACATAAAAAATGCTTTTTGAGTTCATTCTTAAATCTCGATAATGACGCAGCACATCTGATCGTGGCAGGAAGATCGTTCAAGAATTGAACCGAGCGAACAGCAAAAGATGTTCTGCAATGCGTTGTTTTTTTTTTTGCCGTTCTCTCATCGGACTGGTGTTTGGCATTATTATACAATCGTAAATAAATATAAAATTTTAACACTTATAAATAAATATTTATAATTATTTTTACGTATTCCATGAAGTAATTAAAATCAGACATTAAACATATGTACATTGAGTGATTTAATCAAATAAAGCTCAAATAGTGAACTGTTGTTGACTAATAACTCAAATTCAAACTGTTGTTGACTAATAACTCAAATTGAAACATACGTACATTGAGTGATTAAATCAAATAAAGCTCAAATAGTGAACTGTTGGTGACTAATAACTAATAACTCAAATCGAACTGTTGTTGACAAATATTAAAAAAAAGAATTGAATCGAGCGAACATCAAAAGATGTTCTGCAATGCGTTGTTTTTATTTTTATTTTTGCCGTTCTCTCATCGGACTGATGTTTGGCATTATTATACAATCGTAAATAAATATAAAATTTTAAATTTTAACACTTATAAATAAACATTTATTAATTATTTTTACGTATTCCATGAAGTAATTAAAATTAGACATTAAACATACGTACATTGAGTGATTAAATCAAAGAAAGCTCATATAGTGAACTGTTGTCGACTAATATCTCAAAACAATAGGGGTTTGATATAGTTTTTTTAAATATAGGCCTTTATACAACTTTCTAGTTGGTAGAAAGAATTTGTCACGTGGCAATAAATTAAGTGGAAGTATATTACATAAAAGATTCACCCTTGGGGTGGCTCAGTCACTAATCGGCATCAAATAATGAATCTCCTCATCAACCCATAAACATTTTTCTTAAAAATCATTTTAAATATCGAGTAATCATACCTTAACCCTCAATTTAGAATGAATAGTGATGTGAATCTAGAGTGTGTGATAAGGAGTTGATGGGTATGATTTTGATGTGGTTATTGAGATAATGATGCGGCTGGAACTGTGTATGTAATAGCTTGGGATTAAATTGTATGTAAGGATGTGTATATAGAGTACGAACGTTATCAGCTTAGTGTTATTGTATTGATAACAGATTTATAGAATTTATGACTAAGCAATGAGACTACGTGCTCACAAGCCTTGTCTAGTAAACCGGGTTTCTGTATCCTCAATATAAGGGTTTTAAGCATTGTTATGTATGTACTTCAGAGATGCTCTAAAGTGTTATCTTCTGGGTGGTTAATGGGTTTCTCAGTGGTTAATAGGTCTCTTATTTGCTTTTTCTTTTCACTGGTGGTGAATCGGGGATTGTGCGTACGTGTTTGTGCGTTATCTTCTCATTCATTCTTTTAAAACTGCTTAACTATTTCAATGTATTACTGTCTAACTATTTCAATGTTGTCTCAACTATTTCATTTCCCATTTGTCATTTTGTAAAATTTGGACTCCTTTCATGCTTTTCTTTTTTTCGTTCTTGCTGACAGTTATCCTGAGGCGGTATATGTGGGTTAACTTTCTATTTTGTTTTCTGCCATACTTTTTTGGTTTTTTATTTATTATTTAATCTAGATATGCGGGGGGGGGGGGGGGGGGGGGTGGAAGCCCCCCGATGCCCTTGCGGTCGGGCTCGCCCTACATTGGTGGGGTGTATCTCGGCCGGGGATACACCCCACCAATGTATGTTTGTGGGATGAGCCCGGACCTTTTAATGTCTTCTCTCTTGAATGTATTTTTTTGTCATCTATTTATTTTCTGTTTTTTTTTATCTTCTTGTTCTATGTGTTCAAGGGTATGGGCTGAAAAACATCTGGTGTCCCCGTGGCTGCGCTCGCCCTATATTGGTGGGGTGTATCTTGGCCGGGGGATGCTATTAGATGAGCCCAGACCTTTTGATAGCTTCTGTTTTTTAATGTATTCTATTTTTAATGTGTTCTTGAAATGTGTCTAAATGTATTATGTACATTCTATGCTGCTTTCAATAAACCTGTATTTATTTACTTGTACTAGACGGTTCGCTTGTCCATTAAAATTATGTAAAATTTAAATGATGTACTGCGAATAAAAAAAATGCTGAAAATGTAAGAATAAAAAAAAATGTGCAAAAATATCACATCAAGAAGATGTGCATTTCATGGTTATATTTCGTTTATAATATATACAAGCCCATACAAATTGGTTTTATCAAATATCTCTCCGAAATATATGCTTCGTGTGTTGTATTGTTTTTGCATATAATATACAAATCCTAGTGTGATTTTTATTTTATTTATGTACTCGAATGAATGGTCGCAAGACTTTTAGGCCGCGGCCACACCAAAGTGCTTCGTTAGGTGCTAAGCTAGGTTTTACGTGACTCATATACTAAGTTACTTCATGCCTGGCCACACCAAAGTGCTACGCACAAATTCATTTGACAGTTGGGAGCGGTTGAGTCAACACACGATGTCACTCTCAAAACTAACCAATTTCATTACAACTTACCATCTTTATTTACTTTCTGTGCAACTTCATTCCAAAGTGATTTTATTACAGGTACATTTTTGTATAATTTGCTCGATGGGTTCCACAAAGGCTCCCTTTTATACGCTAGGAGATTCACTCGATGACTAATCGTCATGCACCGTAGCGCGAAGCGTGCAGTGTGGCCACTGCGATAGTATGCGGTACGTTGGTTCGCTAGGATATGTCGCCTAACTCGCAACATAGCTCTAAGCATCAAGCGAGGCTCCTACCTGTGTGGCCGAGGCCTTAGTAATACAATATAACGAAAACTCTAAAGATAAACAGATATATTAAAACAATATTATGTTTTAGAAATTGAATGATTGACAAATAATTACGATACATTCGCGGAAAACTTAAGTCAGTAAAAATCGTCTTGAAAACTATTTTATTCAGGTTTAAGCAAACTTTATCGGTCTATCAAGTCATATTTATAATTGTGGACGAGCAAATCTTAACTATATTCCCTCTAAATCCACATTGCCTCTAAATTTGTGATACCCTTTTCTCCAAAAAACATAAAAGGAAAAAAAATGAATACATATAAACGAAATTGTAAGAAGATGTATACAATCACTTTTTCCAGACAACAAACGTACACAAACATTGCAAATTCGCTTTTTTAAACTTACATTTGTTAACGAAAAAAATAGTTCATGCAATAGATCAGTTGGCTATTAAAATAACCTCAAAATTTTGACACTTTCAATTTCAATACTCAGATCTAACAAGTTAACAATAATCGGACCGATAATTAAATAATCATGATCCAATATTCTACTTTTCTGTATTTCAAGCAGAATATTCCAACCGTTAAATGAAATAAAAATAAATTTTTAAACTCGAGGAAATTTTTTCACTTCTAAAACAATGACAGACTTTTAGCTAGAATTGAGATTTATTAAGATGTGAATGTGCCGATTCTGACGGAACTCGAATCCGGAACAACATAATCCGTAGCAATCAATTATTGGACAAATATCGTGCCAGATGGTTTAGTCGATTAATCCGGACAATATGTTCGTGTTGGTATTTTTCAGACCTTGGCCCGGATTTCAAAGCATTTTTCTTTCATGAGCAAATGGCTCTTATAGTATTTTAAAAATTTTATAAAGGTTGTTTTTTAGCTTTCAAATCCAATTCCTGTGCAATTACATAAATTGTTTACTCATCGCTATTTTATAAAACCTTTCCTGAACATTTTTAAGGTTTTTGAAGTTAGTTACTAAACATCTAATTATCCCTGACTTGTGTGTGAAAGCTTGAATAACTTCTGTTTCAGGTAAAATTGTTAAAGGTGTGTAGGACAATAAACAATTTAAAATTGAAACTTGATTTCTCTTAAACATGTTTTCAGTAATTACATTTTTTTAAGAGAAACCCTACGATTTATTTGTCCAATTTTCTATACTTTAAATATTTTATTAATGCGTTTTTTGTGCACTTTTGTGGCATGAAAATAAGGTCCGTTAATACCTGTCTGTGAAATGATGCAAATCTATTTAAATAATTGCAGTGTGTTATATATACTGTCGTATAAAGCGCAAATCATAGCATCTCAGCTATGTTTTCTCGATTATCCTTAACCCTTCCTGTCCTGTGATGTGTAACTAGTACACATTGCTTCTAAAAACTTTTATATCTCTGTAAATATAATAAATACTGGGTTCAGGTTTTAGGTATTCCTCCGTAATACATTTACTCATTGAATGAAAAAATAATATTAATAATAATCAACACTTATCGGCCACATCAGAGATATTTTGTGAAAATCGGGAATAAATTCACCAATACAATCAAACGTGTGCCAGTGTGTGATGTAGGTATATTCATTCTAGTAAAACCGCTATGGGTGAGGAAGCGACGCTATTCACGTCTCACTCTTACTCTACTTCGGTATATGGGAACGCAAGAAATTATTGATAAATAGAATTCACATTATTGATAAATAGAAAAAAAAACTATGCAATACTGTAGTAAAATAATAATAAAAATACATTTAAATTAAATAAATTTATCAATGACAAAGACAAAGAAATGGAGATTGAAAAATTGTATTTTGTAAACAACTGTATTGTTATCGAAATTATCATCATTTTTAGAAATAAATTTGCCAGCCATATTTTCAGTTCGTTAATTTACAAAATAGTTTATATAATAAAAAAATTTCAATAAACATAAAAATTTATTATACATACAAAAAATCGTCCGCCTTTCATAATGAACGTCACATTTCTCCAGTTCGTTAAAGAGTCTATTTTATTTTGAATAGTTCGCTCGCGACTGACGCAATGATATACCCAGAACATTCTATTAGCATACAAATTGCGGATTGAGAAATTGATTAAATAGGATTGCAGTATTATTTCGATCCGCTCACATTTTAGCGGATAATGACTAATTATTATTTTTTTCTCCTTTCTCGATGGCGCAGATGAGTACAGGAAGTACCGCCATAGTTGTGTTTATTTGTATGCATAAACTATAAGCAATTTGTAAACAAAAACAATGTCTTCTGCCATTTTGACCTTTATTATTTCTTTGTTTACGGGACATTTTCCCATATCGATATTATTTTTTATCGTAAAAGTGACTCGTTTGTAAGCAATGTAAAAAAATATTAAAATTATAAATACGTTTTATAATTTATTAAATACGTTTTATAATTTATTAAACACGTTATATAATTTATTAAAGGTTTCGGCTTTAACTTTGTGATGCATCACATTAGAATATATCCTACATACATACCATTACGCCGTCTCCCTCTCGGGATGGGCAGAAATGAGAGAGCGCCAAATATTTCTATTGCGACACTCATATGTCGACCTCCGTGGCCTAGTTGATAAAACGACTGTCTCCCAACCCGGAGGTGGCGGGTTCAAATCCCGCTGGAAAACTGTTTAAGATTCTAGTCTGGTTTTCAATTAAGGCTTCTTTAACCTTTCCTTCCCTGTGTTGGGTATCTTCTACACGTTGCTTCTAATAACCATCAATATCTCTATAAATATAATAAATACAAGGTTAAGATTTTAGGTATTCCTCCATAATATATTTACGCATTGATTTAAAAAATAATATTAATAATAATCAGAATTTATCGACTACATCGAGGTGTTTTGTAAAGATCGAAAACAAATTCGCATTTAAACGCGGCGAGTGCCTCGTCTTGACGATAAGTGAATAGTATGCGGGAAGCGCGACACTATATTCGCATCTCACTCTTGCATACTAGACTGAATTGCGAGGAGCTCAATTTTCTCAACGTCGCAAGCAAAGGCGTAAGCGCCGGGGTATGCGACTGACGTTCCGCGCCACTAGTAGCCTCTAGGCTTGCAAATAGGTTAGAGTACGCCCATTCCGTGAGCGTTTTTTAATGTTTTCAGATGGTTTTTTAATGTTTTCAGATGGTTTTTTAATGTTTTCAGCAAATAAATCTCAATTATTATAATTTTTAACTTCAATTATAATTAATTAAGGGGATTATCTATGAATGTTCTTATTTTTCCGATTTAAAATCGCTAATTTTTTATTGCGTACTCACTACCCAACACCGTAACACGCGTATTATTTTTATCACCGTAAGGGAAGGGTTAACATCTTTATGGTGGGTTGGAAGAGATTGCTACATGGTAATAAACCCGTCAGGTTGTACTGTATACAACAAAAGTGTAATACAAACTACATATTTTGCTTCTTCTACGTTCATACATCTTTTCATACAACTCCTACGATTTCTTTGATTTTTACGTTTTCTTCTTTCAAAATATAATTCACTTGAACCAACTATACCTTAATTTGTCTTCCTCTATCTAGCCTTCCACTCACATTTGCACTGTATATTTATTTCTTCATTCATTCAACATGGCTAAACCATTTCAGTGTGTCTTACTCAACACACAAGTTTACATTCACCCCTTATCACTTCATTCCGTATTCTGTCATACATTTCTACCTCATGTATTCTCAGTGCACGCATTTCAACAGCATTTCCTCTTGATTCACGTTTCACTTCCACACATTAAATTGGTACGGCACCCCCCCAGGGTATAGAGAAGAAACTCGACTGGGGGGCATCACAGATGTTTTTCAGACCTCAACTTAACATTAAACAAAAAAAAAAAAGACGTAACTATAGAGCAGAGGCTCCCAAACTAGGGTCTGTGGACTCCAGGGGGTCCTAGAACTCAGGCACACAACAAACTCGAATGAATACATGTTACTACTGATGTTCAGCTCTTACAACTAAGCAATGCATTCAACCAGCTGTTGGTTGGAACCTACCAACAAACAAGTGAGTTATGCATAAACAGGTGGAGGGGTTGGGGATGAGTGTGACGTCAGCTGTTAGGGTAACAGACAGAGGGGGAAGTTTTTATAATATATAAAATAAATGTATATTCTTATATTTATTTTATTTTTTAAACTTAATTAATTAAATAAAAAATTATAGAGTAAATTTATATTAATTGGGGGTCCGTAGCAATTTAGTCAAATGATAAGGGGTCCGCAAGTGAAAATGTTTGAGAACCACCGTTTTGTGGTTAAATTTACCCTTATGAAAATAATTCCATATAAACCTGTACTTGCTGAAATCGTTTCTTTTATTTTATGTGATAAATGAAAGAACAGTACCCGGCGGTAAGTAATACACATCGGGCTTAAGAAAGAGACTGTCGGCCATAATCGGCTAATTTCGGCTTTGTAGAGCGTCGTCTCTATTTATTAGAATTGAGCCTTATATTAAGGTTGATAAAATAATTAAAATTACTGAACGTCGTTACAAGGTCGTGTTGCGGCAAATTTGTGAAACGTCACAGGGACCATGTTACATTTTCTTTAGTATACCCTTTTTTATTCTGGTTTATTTTTTAAAACAAAATTTCCACTTCTATATTTTTTAAACTCCTTCATTTACTGTCGAACATTCAAAACACTCCCGTAAACATCACAAATTTTATTTTATTGCGGTATTTGCTTTGTTTTTTTTTTATGATATTCGTATAAAAAACAATTTCGCAAAAAAATCCCTCCATTTCAAAAAAAAGTTATTTCTTTAAAAAAAAACCCTCCTAAAGGCGTCTACTGACCGATATAATACAAAATGTACAGTACCCGGCGGTAAGTAATACACATCGGGCTTAAGAAAGAGACTGTCGGCAGTAATCGGCTAACTTTGGCTTTGTAGAGCGTCGTCTCTGTCATTCATACACGTGTTCCGTCGCGATTTGTCAGTCATTATCAAGCGTTCTAGGGTGTGGTCGCGTCCACTTCAAAGTGTATATAGACGACAGAGACGACGCTCTAAAAAGCTGAAGTTATGCGATTATGACCGACAGTCTCTTTCTTAAGCCCGATGTGTATTACTTACCGCCGGGTACTGTATCTATGTTACTATATGTATTGGGAGTACAAATTAGTTCGGTCCGTTTCCAAAAGATGGCTCTGGCTGTTATGAATGGTTCATAGTGACAGCCGATTTTGGCGGTTTCAGAGAGGTTAGACATCTGCCAATAATACTCAGTTTATATCGCTTTGAGTTTCATGCTAAAACCTTGTTTTGTACAGTGTTGAAAATGTCGAATTCTGTGTTAACCAAGCAGCATTTGCGGGAGGTTTTAATTTTCCGCTTTAATTAGAAGAAAAGTGCAGCTGAAGCCCATCGAATGCATGTCGAAGTTTATGGTGACGCTGCTCCAACTGATTAATCATGTAGGGAATGGTTTCGACGTTTCAAGGATGGAGATTTCAGCGTCCATGCCATTACACTATTTCCCTGTCTGAATAGGCAAAGATGAGAGAGTGAAAGACTTTTCTATCTCGACAGACATCTTTCGCCTCTTCTTACATTTTCTTCTTTAAAAATATCATACACTTGATCCGACTTATTCTTCTTCTACCACACCTTCTACTCACATTTGCGCTGTATATTGGTTTGAATAATCTTTCTTCATTAATTTGTTCCATCTACCCTAACCATCTCCGAGTGTTCCTCATCTTACTCGACACATCACCCTTAAGTTCACATTCATCCCTTATCAATTCATTCCGTATTCTGTCGTAAATTGTCTCCTCATGTATTCTTCTCAGTGCACGCATTTCAACAGCATTTATTCTTTTCCCATCCTAAGTTTCTTTTCCATGTATCGAAGCTGGTACTAAAATACTGTTGTGGATTTTAGCAGATTTGTGATATTGTCCGGTCTGAGTATTTACGTTTTATTGTTCCATTGAATTTGATTCTTATCGTTCGAAACCTCTCGTAACCAATACACATATACTACCTTGATCAAAAAGTTTTAGGTACGGCCACCGTGTGGCGCTGTCAGTCACCCGATTGGAATTCTTTTTTTTTTTGTTAGGTTACCACATCTATCATTGACACTTCCCTCCAAATTTCAGCGTCATAGCTTGACATTTGTAAAAGTTACGCTGTACTGAGTACATCTACCTTTGTGCGTGTTTTCGATTTTTTTTACAAGTTCGAAAGTGGCATCAACTGTGCATCAACGAGTTTGCATTCAATTTTGTCTGAAAAACGGATTTAACTGTCCGCAGACCTTGGAAATGTTGGAGAAGTATTTTTCGGTGGCACGAACGCTTCAGAAGTGATCGTGAGTCGGTCGAGGATGACGAATGCAGTGGCAGTCGAAAACCGATGAAAACATCGATAAAATCAAAGAAATGTTGGCCGAAAACAGCAAATTGACCATCAGAGAGCTGGCAGAGGACTTGAACATCGCTTATGGATTCGTTCAAGACATTTTGGTTAGTGATTTGGGCCTCAGACGTGTCGCTGCAAAACTGGTGCCGAAAGACCTCAATTTCATGCAAAAAAAAAGGACCGCGTTGAAATCGCGAAAGACATGATTTCCATGTGTTTTTGACCAAAAACAACACGAATACTATCCAGCAGCCTTCGAATTCACCTGATCTGGCTCCCTGCGACTTTTTCCTGTTCAACCGACTTAAAAAACCGCTTTGCGGTTTTTTAAGTCGGTCGGTTTTTAAGTCGGTTACAGCACCCGAGAGGATGTCATGAAAAAATCGAAGACGGCTCTGATGGACATACCGAAAATTGAGTACCAGCGGTGTTTCGAGGATTGGATCAAGCGCTGGCGTAAGTGCGTTGCAGTCGATGGGGAGTACTTTGAAGGGGACCATATCGATTTTGATGAATAAACTTGAATTTTTTATTTTAGTAGTAGTTCGAAACCTCTAGTAACTCATCCGTCATCTGAGAAAATTCTACGTAAATAGTAGAATAATACAATATGTTTTTCCAAAAATGCTTCGATTTAAACTAAATATAAACTTAGAATCATTGTAGACTCGTAAATGTTGACGTTAGATAAATTTGTATAATTTGTTAGCAAATGCTGTTAAATAAATATTGAGTTCTTATTTATATAATGTGGCAAATTTTGATATTATCAAAGTTTGACCCAAGACCACATATTTTTCAAATTTGAAAGTCATTAAAAATGTCGGCTTTCATTTCGATTGATTTGCTTTATTCAGACGACAAAGGGATAGAAGACAAGACGACAGTGACGGAAGATTTAGTTAATGATGGTTGAGATTTGCTTTAGGCAGACGACATACGGATAGTGACGGAATCTTTAGTCAATGATGGTTGAGATTTGCTTTATGCAGACGGCATAGGGAAGTGACGGAAGATTTAGTTAATGATGGTTGAGATTTGCTTTATGCAGACGACATAGGGATAGTGGCGGAAGATTTAGTTAATGATGGTTGAGATTTGCTTCATGCAGACGACATAGGGATAGTGACTGAAGCTTTAGTTAATGATGGTTGAGATTTCCTTTATGCAGATGACAGATGACATGTTTTGCAGAGATAGTAAGAGAAAGAAAGTTATTGAAATGTACAGATATATGTATGGATATTTAGATATTTTTTCATATGAAAAGAGTAGTTTTGAAATGGCCATTTATTATCTGTATTTTCTTATACTTTTCAAACAAAAGCAATGATACGCTTGTTGTTAGCAACAGTCTGTATAATAAATTACTTTTAATATGCTGTAAATTGAGAAGAAGGTCAGAATAGAGAAAAGTACCACGCAACCTTGATTGAGAAACACTGTATCAACACAAACACCATTACAAAATCTCAACTTCCTCATTACCACAAGATGCTTATGTCCTTCGATGGAAATTCACACTAGCTGACATCATAATCCGCAGGCAAATATTAAACATATTTATTATTCGCTGTACAGGTCATTATTACGTGACATAAATCTGGGACTTGTGTATGATTAGCAACTTAATAAGATATGCTAATATTAAAAAAAACATTTTTTATGGTCACTCCTTTAATGCAATGTAAAGAATATTTTGCAACGAGAAAAACATTAATGAAATCATAAATATAAATTATCAACGACGATGGGATGGCTGGCGTGTTTTACTTAACTTAGTCGTCGTTTCCCGGCCTCGTAGTCGAGGATTCCCTCGGTGTTCCAACATAGTCGAGGTCTACCTTGGTGCTCCAACATAGTCGAGGTCTACCTTGGTGTTCCAACATAGTCGAGGATTCCCTCGGTGTTCCAACATAGTCGAGGTCTACCTTGGTGTTCCAACATAGTCGAGGTCTACCTTGGTGTTCCAACATAGTCGAGGACTACCTCGGTGTTCCAACACAGTCGAGGATTCCCTCGGTGTCCCAATATAGTCGAGGACTCCCTCGGTGTTCCAACATAGTCGAGGTCTACCTTGGTGTTCCAACATAGTCGAGGACTACCTCGGTGTTCCAACACAGTCGAGGATTCCCTCGGTGTCCCAATATAGTCGAGGACTCCCTCGGTGTTCCAACATAGTCGAGGTCTACCTTGGTGTTCCAACATAGTCGAGGACTACCTCGGTGTTCCAACACAGTCGAGGATTCCCTCGGTGTCCCAATATAGTCGAGGACTCCCTCGGTGTTCCAACATAGTCGAGGACTCCGTCGGTGTTCCAACATAGTCGAGGATTCCCTCGGCGTTCCAACATAGTCGAGGATTCCCTCGGCGTTCCAACAACAATTCAGTTGAAAACCAAAGATGTTTTTTTTTAAAGTGAGTGAGTCGCTGCACACCAGCAAACTCACCAGTGAGATGATCAGAGCACACCAGCATGATTTTTTTCTTTGAAATAATTGATATGATCCGTGGCCTAGTTGGTAAGACGTCTGTCTCCCAGCCCGCAGGTTGCTGGTTCAAATCCAGCTAGAACCTGGATTTGAAAAAAAAAAAAGGATTTATTTATTTTACACATGACAAGAAATATACATAATTTGCGAAAAAAACAACAGGTAATTTAATTTGGACACACAATTTCAATGGTTCTGGGTTTGTTGCCTTTCATTTGTCGTGTGTCAAGTAAACTAGGCTTTTGCTTGTATCTCACTGAGGGCATATATCATGAAAAAATAAATAGATACTTCTTTCCGATTTTTGATTATATAAAACCCCGTTGCACATTCTCATCAACCTGACAAACAGCGACACTCAATTACATATGTATACATCATGCGAAATCAAACTTATTCCAGTCTTATTTTTGCTTCAATCAATTCACCCATCTTTCAAACCTCCACAAGGGAGCATAGGGAGGCCACCAGTCTTCTCCATTCAGAGCGGTTTTGGACGGTGTTGGTAATCTCCTTCCACGACATTCCTAACGCTCTGTTTTTTTTGTATTTTAGGATTTTACTTGAGGTCCCTTATTGTCCCTGTCATTTATTTTTGCTTAAGGTCCCTTAAATATATTTCTGGTTGATTGGAAGAGATTGCCACATGGCAATAAGCCTGCTAAGTTGTTCTGTGTACAACGAAAGTGTAATAAAATACAATACAATTACGACCGAAGCCATAGGTATGAATTTGAACTTAAGGTTGATAATGTGTTGAATAAGATGAAAAAGAAAAATAAAAAAAATCTGAGATGGTTAGGACATGTAAAACGAATAAATGAAGAAAGACTAACAAAACAAATATATAGTGCAATTGTGAGAGGAAAACCAAGGGAAGTATGGTTGGGTCAATTTAATGATAATTTGAAGGAAGGAAACTTAAAGTCAGATAAATTGTCGAAGTTTTATGGATGTATGTTAGAAGAGGCTATAGTTCGGAAATTCTAGGATGAGTACTGTGACAGCTCACAAATTTGCCCCAATACAACCTTATGTAGTGTATTTACCTAAATAACTTGCTATTTATTAGAATTGAGGCTTATATTAAAGTTGATAAAATAATTAAAATTACTTAACATCGTTACAAGGTTGTATTTAGGCAAATTTGTGAGCTGTCACGGGACTCATCCTAGAATTTCCGAACTATAGTATACTATATGTGTCGAGATAGGAAAGTCGATCTGTCCTCTTTGTTTACCCCGATACGGAGATGGCGTGGTGGTATGTAAATTTAAAAAAAAAAGGAATACATTTTCACGTTGTGTCTCTTGAGGGATAGGCAGAGAGAATAGATCTATAGTATACATATTTTCATGCGCAATGTTTTATTGTTTGTTACTCAATAAATAAGTAATTATTTGATCACTTTCATTTTGGTGGTCTGATTGCATAATTTAAATTATTATTATGATATAATTTTTTGCAACAATTGCCGATAAAACAGTTAATTATAAATGCATTTCCTCACGTTTAGGAATCTGGCATTGCGCTAACTCGTCGTCGTTGCTGATTAAAATTGTTTTAATTTTTAATTAATAATAATAATAAAGAGGTGCATCGCCGTGCAGTAATGCACTGGACTTCTGTTAAAGAGGCCGCTGGTTCGAAACTCATGTTCTTCTATTAACCTTGCAATGGGGATTTTTTTCTGCTTATCTAAAACTCAAGAATTCTATTCTTTCACATATACAATATATAACTTGTATCATACAGTTTTGTTAAGTTGTTTTGTGTTTATAAAATACAGATCACTTAATAAATTCAGGAGGAATACGGTCTGAAACAAATACCGCTAAGGCTAAGGCCACACCAAAGTGCTTCGCTAAGTGCTACGTGAATAATAGTTGTCTGAAAATAAAACGTCTGTCTTACCAATGTAATCAAATCAGTAAATTTCATAAAATTGATGTATTGTTCATATATAAATTTTATGTAATTTACTGATTTAATTAGAGAGAGACATGTAAAAACGTCACTCTTATTAATGTTTTATAAGTGTTCATATATATTATGTACTTTATGAAATTTACTGTCTCGATTAGACAGACATGTGAAAACATCACACTCTTATTAATGTTTTATAAGTGTTCATATATATTATGTATTTTATGAAATTGACTGTCTCGATTAGACAGACATGTGAAAACATCACACTCTTATTAATGTTTTATAAGTGTTCATATATATTATGTATTTTATGAAATTTACTGCCTCGATTAGACAGACATGTGAAAACATCACACTCTTATTAATGTTTTATAAGTGTTCATATATATTATGTATTTTATGAAATTTACTGTCTCGATTAGACAGACATGTGAAAACATCACACTCTTATTAATGTTTTATAAGTGTTCATATATATTATGTATTTTATGAAATTTACTGCCTCGATTAGACATGCATGTGAAAACGTGTTCAAATATAAATTTTATGAAATACTCGTATACCGATATGATTAGAAAAAACATATTGCAACATATCGTCACATTTAATAATGTTTTGTCTCTTTTCATTTGATGAAATTTACTGATGCAATTAGACAAACATGTAAAAACGTCACTCTTATTAATGTTTTATAAGTGTTCATATATATTATATATTTTATGAAATTTACTGCCTCGATTAGACAGACATGTGAAAACGTGTTCAAATATACATTTTATGAAATAGTCGTATACCGATATGATTAGAAAAAACATATTGCAACATGTCGTCACATTTAATCATGTTTTGTCTATTTTCATTTGATGAAATTTACTGATGCAATTAGAGAGACGTTTAAAAACGTGTCTCTTTTATGGTATATGTATTGTTCATACCGTGAAATTTACTGGTGTGATTAAAAAATATACGATAACATGTCATGCTTAACAATAAAGTGTTCTTTATTTTATTAATTTCACGATATTTACTGATGTGTTTAGAAAGACATATATTATGATAATATAATACATCTGTTTCTAAACACTTAGGCTAAGGCCACATCAAAGTGGTTCGTTAGGTGCTACGTGACTAATAGATTAGGTGACTTCACGCTTGGCCACACCAAAGTGCTTCACACAAATTCATTTGACATTTGGGAGCGGTTGAGTCAACAAAACGATGCCACTCTCAAAACTAACCAATTTCATTACAACTTACCCTATCTTTATTTACTTCCTGTGCAACTTCATTCCAAAGTGATTTTATTACAGGTACATTTGTGTATAATTTGCTCGATGGGTTCCACAAAGGCACAGCTGTTATTAAAACTTTTACACACAGCTGTTATTAAAACTTTCGCCATTTTGTAAAATCACTTGGTGACACAATGGTTGAATGTTAGAAATAGACGCCAAATTCACATATTGTCTATTGTATAATATCCTTAACTGCCCCGCCGCCCCCTCTTATCGCCGAAAGTTTTCAACGTCTTTCCAATCATGGATTAGCGCTACGCTCAAACAGATATTGTCTATTGGCCTTTCCAGTTCACCGCTCCTCTTTCTTTACGTCGTCCTTTACTGTCCATGCAGTGAGACTCTGGAATCAGTTACAAACCAATATAAGACTCGCTCCGTCCTTACCATGCTTTAAGAAGCGACTGAAAAACCTCTTAATTTCTAGTCAGTGAAATAACGTGTTTCATTCCTGAGTTTTCTTTTCCTTTCCTCCACCAACCCTTCCTTTTCTTTTGATTGATGATATCTCACTTTATATGACAAAGAATGTTCGGGTGATTGTCCGTCTTTGTGGGGTTCGTGGGCATGTGCTCACGTATATGTTTATGGATTTCGTGGGGATGGATAAGAATTTGAATGATTTATGCGACCACGTAACTTGCTTCATTTACTTTTGTCTGGTCGGTTGGAAGAGATTGCCGCCTGGCAATAAGCCCGCCAGATTGTATTTGCAATAAAAGTGTTAAATAAAATAAATAAATAAAATTAACCAACACGTCTGTTCGCTAGGAGACTCACTAGGTGAATAATCGTCATGTAGCGTGGCGCGAAGCATGCAGTGTGGCCATTGCGATAGTTTGCGGTGCGTTGGTTCTCTAGGATATGTCGCCCAGCTCGCAGCGTAGGTCTAAGCACCAAGCGAGGCTCCTACCTGTGTGGCCGAGGCCTAAGGGTTAAATGTTTCCAGCCTGAACAAGTCAGCGCACGTATAGACATATACAATATCAGGCTATGTTACAGTTAAAAGTTTCCAGCCTGAACAAGTCAGTGCACGTATAGACATATACTATATCAGGCTATGTTACAGTTAAAATTTGATACCTCGACCCTTAGTTGTATGTGAATTAGAGCTGAAAGAAGACATGTTGTTTTGTTATATTCTGTGTTAGAAATTGTTAGAAATTGAATATCGCACGTGGTTTTCAAGTATCTTTCAATATAAAGTGTTCCGATAGAAGGTCTTGTCCTTTCTGCTTACTCCAGAAGGGACAAGGTTGTTGTCGTTGTTGGGCCTCGTAGTCGAGAAACCCCTCGTCATTCCAACGTCAATTCAGTTGTAAAGCGAAGCTGTGCCTTGGAGTTTGTTTTAAGTGAATGAGTCATTGCACACCAGCAAACTCACACTGCTTTACTGGATCCGATGGCATACGGAAGTGATATTATCGGAGCGCATGAGGTGCATGATTTCCGGTTCAAACCTCACACTGTACTACTACTCTTAAATTACAGGCATTATTTACCTATGATGGTACGTGTATATTGTTTATACTCAAGAAAATGTAGCATGGTCCCTGTGACGTTTGAAATGTCATGTCTCAAAGGGATGGGATACAAATAGTTTTTTTACAAATCGAATCGTTTTTTTATAAATGGAAAAATTGTTTTTCTCTAAACTGACGTTTTTATTCCAAATTTTCATTATACTGACTTTCTAATGTGTTGTATGATTTGTATATATCTTTAAATAGGCCAAGATCCACTATGAATTAATACTAATTACGAACATTTAATTTTATGTATAAAAAAAATCGAAAATCCAATTATCGTATACCCCATCCCTAGCCAATGCGAAACTAACGTAGTGACTTTTGACAAACGTCACCAAATATTATTTGATTTTAACAAATTTACATATTTTTGCGAATTTGTAACAAGATGTATTAATTTGTCATTATTATTAGTTTTATGTAATGTTTTTACCTAAATAAATAACTTGCTATTTATTAGAATCGAGGCTTATATTTAAGTTGATAAAATAATTAAAATTAATGAACGTCGTTACAAGGTCGTATTGGGGCAAATTTGCGAAACGTCACAGGGACCATGCTTTATTTTCTTTAGTATATTTATTAATTCAAAGGAATAATAATACATCTGTCCAAATGAGTTTCCTTAACTTCTCGCCGCAGTATTGAGAGCAAGCACGAGGTGACCATCCTGGGCGGTCTCAATGAGTTCTGTGTGAAGTTCTTTGGACCCCGAGGAAGTGAGTATATCTTGCATATTTATAACATCTCCAAAAGTATATCTAACATATTTATAACATCTCCAAAAGTATATCTTACATATTTATAACATCTCCAAAAGTATATCTTACATATTTATAACATCTCCAAAAGTATATCTTACATATTTATAACATCTCCAAAAGTATATCTTACATATTTATAACATCTCCAAAAGTATATCTTACATATTTATAACATCTCCAAAAGTATATCTTACATATTTATAACATCTCCAAAAGTATATCTTACATATTTATAACATCTCCAAAAGTATATCTTACATATTTATAACATCTCCAAAAGTATATCTTGCATATTTATAACATCTCCAAAAGTATATCTTACATATTTATAACATCTCCAAAAGTATATCTTGCATATTTATAACATCTCCAAAAGTATATCTTACATATTTATAACATCTCCAAAAGTATATCTTACATATTTATAACATCTCCAAAAGTATATCTTACATATTTATAACATCTCCAAAAGTATATCTTACATATTTATAACATCTCCAAAAGTATATCTTACATATTTATAACATCTCCAAAAGTATATCTTACATATTTATAACATCTCCAAAAGTATATCTTACATATTTATAACATCTCCAAAAGTATATCTTACATATTTATAACATCTCCAAAAGTGTTTCAACATGTGATGCGGAAAGGGAATCGAGAACTTTTGTCAGGAAAGTGAATTTTTCAACGCAGCTTGCTTTTAACAATTTCCATGCCGATGGGTGTATATTTGCGGGCAAACTTTTTTGATATTCTTATCTGTGTTTTTAAAAAAATATTTCCAGTGTTGTAATAGTTAAAAAGTTGGCCGCTTACTATTTTTGTTCTGCTATGTTTATGCCATTTTTTTAATGAAATTCAATGAATTTTTTACTGTCCCGAAATTAAATTCAGAGATGCCCCGATACTAAAAAAATGTAAACAATCTAATGCTATGCACAAATTTCATAATTTTTTTTATGTGTATAAAAAAATCATTTACATATGGTATAACCTAAAGATTAGCACTAATGTAAAAGGAATACATATTTATTCTAATGTATAAGGAATACATATTTATACTAATGTAAAAAGAATACATATTTATAGTAATGTAAAAGGAATACATATTTATACTAATGTAAAAGGAATACATATTTATACTAATGTAAAAGGAATACATATTTATTCTAATGTATAAGGAATACATATTTATACTAATGTAAAAGGAATACATATTTATTCTAATGTATAAGGAATACATATTTATACTAATGTAAAAAGAATACATATTTATAGTAATGTAAAAGGAATACATATTTATACTAATGTAAAAGGAATACATATTTATTCTAATGTATAAGGAATACATATTTATACTAATGTAAAAGGAATACATATTTATTCTAATGTATAAGGAATACATATTTATACTAATGTAAAAAGAATACATATTTATAGTAATGTAAAAGGAATACATATTTATACTAATGTAAAAGGAATACATATTTATACTTATGTAAAAGGAATAAATATTTATACTAATGTAAAAGGAATACATATTTATACTTATGTAAAAGGAATACATATTTATACTAATGTAAAAGGAATACATATTTATACTAATGTAAAAGGAATGCATATTTATACTAATGTAAAAGGAATGCATATTTATACTAATGTAAAAGGAATACATATTTATACTAATGTAAAAGGAATACATATTTATACTTATGTAAAAGGAATACATATTTATACTAATGTATAAGGAATACATATTTATACTTATGTAAAAGGAATACATATTTATACTAATGTAAAAGGAATGCATATTTATACTAATGTAAAAGGAATACATATTTATACTTATGTAAAAGGAATACATATTTATACTAATGTAAAAGGAATGCATATTTATACTAATGTAAAAGGAATACATATTTATACTTATGTAAAAGGAATACATATTTATACTAATGTAAAAGGAATGCATATTTATACTAATGTAAAAGGATTACATATTTATACTTATGTAAAAGGAATACATATTTATACTAATGTAAAAGGAATGCATATTTATACTAATGTAAAAGGAATACATATTTATACTTATGTAAAAGAAATACATATTTATACTAATGTAAAAGGAATATACATTTATACTAATGTAAAAGGAATACATATTTATACTAATGTAAAAGGAATACATTTTAAATATTAAAAGTTAAAAATATATTAAATTAGCGTTAAAATTTATTATTTTTAAATAAACTTTTACGACACAAAATCATCATCTAACAAGTGACAAAAACATTCATAATTTCCTACAAAGATGGCAGTATCGGTACTTGTAAAATATAGCATAACCGTATGTTAAATTGGTAATACAGTGGAACCTCGGTTCCTGAACTTTATCTCGAACAATTAGTTTCTCGTTCATCGAATCCGAATTAAAACAATATGTTTGCGAATTGAATTGTTGGAATGAGAAAATTTTGAGAACCAAGGTTCCACGGTATTCAACTCAACAATACGACTACGGATATATCTGCAATAGGCCTGTGCAGTACGAATTAATTATGCGGATAAGTCCGTCCTTGGCATTGAAACGATTAAGCAATGGCAAAATGAAAAGTTATCTCATAATATTGCACTTGATTGGATCAATTTGGAATGAAACGTGTTGTTAAATAAAAAGGTGAATTTCATGTTAACATATTTTACGTATACTCGTAGTTTGTGCGTAGTAAAGAAATGATCAACTTTTGAAGCTATCGTGGTTCTTCGTATCAGTTGCGTAAGGTCTTTCGTAGTTGCACTGCGTCTCGGAGTCGGAGAGTCGTACACGGTGCAACACTCCTACTTTCCCTTTCCGCACTACATATAACATATCGTCGATGTTCTGCGAACAGCATTTAAGTACATTTTTGATTAAAATGACTTTTTGATGCCATTTTCTTCTTCTTCCTGGCACTGTCCCAACTCATTGCCTAGGTAGGCTGTTGGGTTCGGCTCTTCTCGTTCTCAGGCTGTATATTCTTCGGTTCTGGGTGTCGCTTTCATCTAGGCCGCTTCTCTGCAGGATTTTGGAGCATTGAGTCATCCAGGAGTCCTTTGGTCTTCCTCTGGATGGCTGTCGAGGAAGATCCACAGACATTGCCTGATTTACAGTATGGTCTGGTGGTCTCCGTCTTATGTGCCCGTACCATCTCAGCTGTCGCTCTTCCCGCTTACTATTTATGTCAGTGACTCCCAGGCTACCACGAATGCGTGAGCTCTTAATTTTATCTTTCAGTGATACTCCTGCCGACCACCTAAGCATTCGCATTTCTGCTGTTTCAAGTTGCCTGGAGTAGGAGCTGTACATAGCCCAGCATTCTGAGCCATACATAATTGCGGGTCTAACGAAAGTCCGATATACCTTTCCTTTCCACCAGACCGACTACTTTTTGATGCCATTTTACTTAAAATAATAATATCTTCACATGGAAAAAACATTTAGGCCCAAAAGTTACACGGTTTCGCTGTTATGAAAAGATAAAAAGTCATATAACTTGATTTTACATCGCATTCCGAAACATAAATTGCGTTTATCTCAAAACTCAATATTTGCACTTAGATGCTTTTCGCAGAACAACGAGGATACATAAAAAAATGTACTAATTTATTATCATAATTTTATCATTGCTAAAAAATTATATTGCCGTATTTTCTTGAAGAAAGTGTGCACTATTATTATTTTTAAGAATAAATTTTTTTTGTACATTGTTATAATTATTTTATAGCGCTATTAAGCAGCACAAAATAGCGCTGTTTAAAACTCTGTCTTAACAAAATGCTGCAGCGGATAAAACCTCCCGATCCTCTTGGAACTTTGATCTCCTTGCCATCGGAATTTAGGGTTTGATCTGTCAGGATTGTGTGCTTTCTGAAGTGCAACAGTTAGCTCACTATATACCAACACACATACAGGCATCTTCAATCCACAAGGTGATTGACAATTATATTTTATCACGAGGGTTAGCATATCATTTCGTATTTTATAAAGAAAAATTTATTAATGAATTATAATACAGTGAAATCTCGATTGATCGTTCCTCCAATTATTGTTTTTCTGTATTTATAGTTTATGTCATCCAGTCCTGAATGATTGTTTTTCTGTATGTATAGTTTATATCATCCAGTCCTGAATTATTGTTTATCTGTATGTATAGTTTATATCATCCAGTCCTGAATTATTGTTTATCTGTATTTATAGTTTATGTCATCCAGTCCTGAATGATTGTTTTTCTGTGTGTATAGTTTATGTCATCCAGTCCTGAATGATTGTTTATCTGTATGTATAGTTTATATCATCTAGTCCTGAATTATTGTTTATCTGTATGTATAGTTTATGTCATCCAGTCCTGAATTATTGTTTTTCTGTGTGTATAGTTTATGTCATCCAGTCCTGAATTATTGTTTATCTGTATGTATAGTTTATGTCATCCAGTCCTGAATTATTGTTTATCTGTATGTATAGTTTATGTCATCCAGTCCTGAATTAATTCAATATAAAACACGTAAAAATAGATTGTTCCTCTATACCAGTGATTCCTGAAGTGGATGATATCCCCCCAAGGGGGTGGTATAAACCCCATGGGATCCGCCGGAAGGCCGAAAGGGGGGTGCTAGACTGGTGAAAAGGGGTAAATAATACAAATAGATACTTCCTACAAATATAGTCATACAGTATATCAGAAAAGTTAATTTTCTACTAGTTTAATCACAACACTAGCTTTGGATAGAGGGGATTTCTACTAGTTTAATCACAACACTAGCTTTGGGTAGAGGGGATTTCTACTAGTTTAATCACAAAACTAGCTTTGGGTAGAGGGGATTTCTACTAGTTTAATCACAACAGTAGCTTTGGGTAGAGGGGATTTCTACTAGTTTAATCACAAAACTAGCTTTGGGTAGAGGGGATTTCTACTAGTTTAATCACTACACTAGCTTTGGGTAGAGGGGATTTCTACTAGTTTAATCACAAAACTAGCTTTGGGTAGAGGGGATTTCTACTAGTTTAATCACAACAGTAGCTTTGGGTAGAGGGGATTTCTACTAGTTTAATCACAACACTAGCTTTGGATTTCAGTTTTTTGTAGTATTTTACACAATCGATAATATTTTTCAAAATATTAAAACTTTATTTCGTAGCAAAATACTCGGCTTAAAATAAAATAAAAACACTAGTAAACAATGAGCGGGACATTTGAGATGCGCGTGTTTCACTTGTATACTTTCACTATACGCTAGTCAGCACTGGCGTTTCCATCACCCGCTCTGAAGAGGATCGAGAGAGGATGGACGGAAGTGAAGAAGCTGTTGAAGAAGGTTCGCCACCTGTAACTTTGTTTTTGGAATGCATGCGTGGCGTTCGAAAATGTGCAATTTTTTTTTATTCACGTACAATAATGATCCTGAAAAGGATGCCATTTGCAATGCAGAAAAATAACTGTTTACTTAACCCTTCAGGATCGTATGCGTAAAACATATTTTCAGTCCCAGGGACGTTTTGTTTTTTTTATGGAGATAGAGGTAAAGTTGATATTAATATTTTATATAAGGTTTTATAGCATCATTTAATTCTATTAACACATTTAGAACCACGGGAATGCTTTTTATAATCAGTTTAGATCATGGGTCGGCAACCTTTTGTTGTAACAGGGCCAAATATTTAACGTGGGGATTAGTGTGGGGCCGCACTTGGGCTATACCATATGTCATTACAGTATACCTACAATATTTGTGTACAAATATTTTAGTTTTGAAAATAAAACGCTAATTATATATTTTTACATTTATTGTAGTTAATAAAATCAATTGCAGACGATATCGTATTAATAAGTGAAAAACATGAAGACCTGCAAAATATTTTGGAAAGGTGGAGAAGAATCTTGGAGGACAATGGATTGAGACTGAGCAGAAAGAAAACAGAGTATCTGTGCCTACCATTCGAGAACACAAATGCTGTCACTCCCGTAATGCAAATGGATGGAGAAACATTACCAAATTGTGACTCCTTTAAGTATCTTGGGTTACTCATCCATAGCGATGGAGGATGTGCAGCAGATGTAACACATAGAATTAGTGTGGGATGGATGAAGTTTAGATCAATGACGGGAGTTCTATGTGATCCGAGAATGCCAGTTAAGTTAAAAGGAAAAGTATACCAAACGATTGTCAGACCCGCACTCCTCTATGGCTCCGAATGCTGGACGATGTATAACTCTTACTCTAGGCAACTAGAAACTGCTGAAATGCGCATGTTAAGATGGTGTGTCTCTAAGAGACAAAATAAAAAGCTCACGCATTCGTGGAAGTCTAGGTGTTACAGACATCAACAGTAAGATGGAGGAGAGACGATTGAGATGGTATGGGCACGTTGGACGCAGAGCACCCGATCACATTGTGAACCAGGCAATCTCCATGGATTTTCCTCGAATAACAACCAGAGGAAGACCAAAGAATTCGTGGGTGGTGCAAAAAGATAACCTGATGCAGAGGCACGGCCTGGGGGACGCAGTCCAGGACGGAAGTGCATACAACCTGAGGACGAGGAGAGCTGACTCCAACAGTCTTCGCAGGCAGTGAGTTGGGATGGAGCCAGGGAGAAGAAGTAGTTAATAAAACCAATGAGATTTTTGTGTCTGCATTTGACTTGCAAGTATTTTTATATTAGCTTGCATTTCTTCGAATAAAAGCGAAAAGCGATTTCTTCGAATAAAAAAAAAGTATTTACAAATAAAGCTTGAATCTATTTTTTTATAGTAATCGAGTTATTTGAACGAAATCGTTAAAACTATTGCTCTTATAAATAGATGATAAAACAGGGCACTGTTTTCGTCCATATTCGTGTGGGATTTTTGGTGCGCGTGCGTGCGGTGCACGTCATATATGCCTGAAGGGTTAAGGGGAAATAGAACTGCCAAAAAATGATTGAAGGCTATTTTAATTAAATTAATAGGTTTTTTTATTTACTTATTTATGCACATGTGATGATATTTTTTTACTATTTTTTCATATTTTCCCACATGAATTGTTTTCCCGTATTTATTGTTGAGTTCGACGAGTCGCTCCGAAAATGATAGACAGAGGTTCCACTGTATTAGTAAAAACTTGCTAATGTATGATGACACGCACATTATCTTCAAGAAAACACTTTATTCCCTATCATATAATGTAATCAATTTTAATTGCGCCTTTTCGAGATACAGAGGTAAAATAAATGAAATATCTTCATTTATTTTAGAGATACAGAGGTAAAATAAATGAAATATCTTCATTTATTTTAGAGATACAGAGGTAAAATAAATGAAATATCTTTATTTATTTTAGAGATACAGAGGTAAAATAAATGAAATATCTTCATTTATTTTAGAGATACAGAGGTAAAATAAATGAAATATCTTCATTTATTTTATTTATTTATTATCGAGTCGTCAACTCTTATATGGATTTAATTGAAGTGTTAAAAACATTTATAATTTAATTCTAAAAATTGATGTATATTTATTTTACTATATAAACACATTATTCTGATTGTAATATTTTATTTTTCGAGATGCTGTAATTAGAAAACTGCCGAAAATGAAAATGTACAATGCCAGCAATTTAAGAAGAAACATCTATATTAAAAAAATTCCTCTTCAGATTTCTGTTTCGTCTGATTTAAATGTCCCTTATGTACAATTTTACGTGATCTGATCTGGATTATAAAAAGTTTTAGATAAATAAAGTTAGATTATCTGTCCACCCTGTAATTAAATTATGTTGTAGCATACACTAGTACAAGAGTTCCCAAAGTGGTCGATATCGACCCCCTGCGGTCGATTTGATTCTTCTAGAGGTCGATAGTTTCAATAAAAAAATTTGAGGGTCGACGACAGCGAGAATAGACCCCCTTACTACTGCTATTTGTTTGTTACTTCAAAATATCTATGATTCCAATAGGTGCCTAATTAAGAATATTTGTACTTATTTTGAATTTACATATTTATTTCATAAATTAAAAAAATACTTTTTTGCAAATTTGAAATCCCTGCTTTAAAAGCACGTAAAATTGCTACATAAATATCTAAGGAATAAATTAAATCAACCCAGAATCTGATTGAAAATCAAACCCGTGAATTCTGAATTGCTCAGCAAAGCACACCGAACCATTGAACCTGACATTGGTGCTGATTATATGGGACTCGACGGAGATAATCGGAAGTATTTTTATATTACTGTCCGCAAGAAAAAAAAACACTTGCAAGAATTTAAAGGGAGTTGAAAGTGTCTTAAAAATACATGGAATAACTTGTGACGCAGTTGATTAAGCAGGACCCGAGTCTACTCATTAAAGATGACTTGAATACGCAGAACAAACAATTTAAAGGAATTCAACTCCATGATTAAACTCCAGAACTTGCCATGATTAAACTCCAGAACTTGCCATGATTAAACTCCAGAAAAAGATATGCTGGGAATTAATATAATGTATGTATTTGTTACGCAATTGAAGCGTTTTATATATAAGAAACACGACACAGCAATTATGTTACGGCAATCAGAACTGTGCATTACGTTATTCATAGGCGAGTGTTGCCAAGTGATACATTGCCATTGTCATTTGTTAACAATTCTCGTGATAATTATATAAATAAAAGGACATTTATGTAGCGTTAATTTATAATTTGGACACGGTGAGAGAATGAACGATTAAGCGAGTATACAAAACAGAAGTGCAAGGTGTGCGTGATAGAGGTGGACGGAGGAAGCGTGGCTGGATTTGAAAGAAGGTAATTTGCGCATGGCGAGATGTGTTATACAAATGAGGAGGTAATATTAAAAAAAAAAAACATGTCCACCAAATCAGATTGTTGGAAAATCGCAAAAAACTGTTTGCATTAAAAATATACGACATAATTCATAATTTATTGTAAAAATATCTGAAATCCTTAAAATCGCTTAAGGTGACTTGATTTGTTGTTTAAAAACGTATCATAATAATTGAAATAGTTATTCTAGTTCAAAATGTGGACATGATCCATTTTGAGTGAACAATTCTACTTTAATCTTTATTGATTGAACAGCTCTGGGACATGATGTTTTTTGTTCGATTTCAAAAATATTATACAAAAAATAATTGGGTCGAGTAATTTATTTAAATTTTAATAAAATAAAATAAGTCAAGTGTTACAAAATCAGAAGAAATATTACTATAAAACTATAAATATATGTATGTTAGGTAGATAAAGCTGTATAATGACATTACACTGCACGTACGATTTAAAACTGACAGTTAGTGGTGAACTGGTATGAAGTTAGACACAATCGGAAAGCTATGATTGGTCAATTCGGACATGATCTTTTTTGATCGGTTTGACGCCTGGACAAGATTCTTTTTGAAAAAACACCAGTTTTTTATTATGATTTTAAAATTATTTATTTGCTTTATTCATTGAAATGAAAATGTTAAACAGCTCCGTACCATCGATAAGAGGAAAACTGCTTTATCAACTCATTTTTTGTATCCGATTGACATGAATCTTTTTTTAATGTTACCTCTTCGAATGTGTGGGAGGGGGGGGGGGGGGGGGGGGGAGGGAAGATTTTTGTGTTGGATAGAAAAGTTTGGAGATTACCTATCCCGCAAGGGGTGATGATATGTATGTAAGTTTATAGGTCCAATGCACAGATCTGTGGGCGCATCTTTGCTATACTAAAATAAACTTGGCGCCGATCAAATTATCTATTTGTCACCAAGTGATTTTTTGTTAGTGTAAGTTTACAAACTTATAAAAGTATACTATTTGTTCACGAAACAATTTGTGGGTATTTTCGTATATACAGGTCAAAATTCATTATAACGAAGTTTACGGGACCATAAAAAATATTTCATTACACTGAATATGTAAGAAAACTATAGTATAGTAAATTCTTGATTTAGCGGATAAAATTTTTAATCCGTATGTCTTTGGGAAAATTGACACCCTGTTATTGATTTAACCACTCGTAAACGATGTTCGACGTGTGATTAGTACGCGATCACACAGGATTGAACGCAGTGATTGGTTCTTTTGTCACATGGCTTAACTTTCTGCAGCATGTGTATAGGGAATGTACAGTACCCGGCGGTAAAGGGACAGAGACGACGCTCTACAAAGCCGAAATTAGCCGATTATGGCCGACAGTCTCTTTCTTAAGCCCGGTGTGTATTACTTACCGCCGGGTACTGTACTTAGTTTTCACGCATGCCGACATTCTATTTCAAAACGTGTAAGTAATATTTTTTCGTTATATATATGTATATAATACATAACATTTTATCGTTCAAATTAACACATTTTTGTAATCCGTGCTGCTTAAAATATGTACTACGAAGAAACCTTTGTAGATCTTCCGATGTATGGTACAAGTAGTAACAGATTCGGATTAAGGTGTAGTATGAATGTAGTGTTCATATAACTTCATACATTTTGATAACACCTAAAAAGGGTTGTCTTGCGCTTCCTAAATATGCAAACACCACCCATAGAGGTAAACCATTAAGATACAGGCAAAAGCCTAGTTTACTGGGGACACGACAAATGAAAGGCGACAAACCCAGATCCATATAATTTCTTTGTCCACTTGAAATTACCTGTTGTTTTTTCATAAATTGTGTAACATATTTGTAAAATTTCTTCGTCATATATAAGTAAATTCCACGCCATGAACGAACCAGCAACTTCGTTTTATATAAATAAATTCCACGCCATGAACGAACCAGCAACTACGTCATATATAAATAAATTCCACGCCATGAACGAACCAGCAACTTCGTCATATATAAATAAATTCCACGCCATGAACGAACCAGCAACTGTAAAAGCTCTATACTCATAATACCTGGCCCTATTGAATTTATGTACGTTAAAAAAAAAAACACGTTATTTAAAAATTTCGTTACTTCTTTATTTGTTGACTTTTGACCTGTATCATTTAAAAAGGGTTGTGGTTAAGAGGGTAAATAAAACTGATTTGTCAATAATTGTTTTACGAAGTTTTGAATCATTTTATGATGTCTGGCATGCGTGTATATATTGGTATTCATTAACAAGTGACTTAAGTTAGTGTGACGGTTTCCAGCGCCGTACGAGGGTGGCGTGTGGAAGGTGCGCGTGCATCTGCCCGAGCACTACCCCTTCAAGTCCCCCTCCATCGGCTTCATGAACAAGGTGTACCATCCCAACATCGACGAGGTGTCTGGCACCGTCTGCCTGGATGTCATCAACCAGGCCTGGACGGCGCTTTACGGTGAAACAAAACTCTTTTTTTCTGTATTTCTTTTTACGTGTTCCATCGTCTTCCAGATCTGTTTAGTGGAGTCATTTGTCTGTGGAGCAATACTTGCTGCGGTAGGTATAATAGAGGATAGATTGTCGGACTTTCCTATTTCGACACATTCTTCGCCTCTTTGACATTCGTACACTTTCTTATATGACCCCTACAATTTCTCACTTTCTACATTCATTCTTTCAAAATATCATTCACTTGATCCAACCACACACTCTTTGATCTTCTTCTTCCACTTAAATTTTTACTTGTTTTGTTAGTCACTCATTTTTATTTATTTATATAAGTAAACGGTATAATGCACAGTACCCGGCGGTAAGTAATACACATTGGACAACATTGTTTCTGTCATTCATATACGTGTTCCGTCGCGATTTGTTAGCGCATCTTGCGACAGAGACGACGCTCTACAAAGCCGAAGTTTGCCGATTATGGCCTATAGTCTCTTTCTTAAGCCCGATGTGTATTACTTACCGGCAGGTACTGTATCTACCTTATAACTTAAATAATAAAAAATAAAAGAGCCAGTAGTGAGTGCTCAACACATTAAAATAAAAATAATTTTATACAATTACAACAAAAACAATCAGAAAAAAACAGGTATTAAATTGTACAGAATCACACGTTACCAACACAACACGGGGCCGTCCACAGGAGCACAGCCCGCACTGCGCAAAGAATACAAACACAAAAGACAAATCGTTGAAAAACAAAATACGAATTGAAAACAAAGTATAAAAGACGGAATCAGACAGGTAAAATTTCACAAATCTTCTTCAGCACGGGGAAAGAAATCACAAAAATAGTAAAAGGGTTCTCGAAAGAGAACTTTTGAATTGTTCATCATTCATTCGTTCTAATCATACATGCCTCAACTATTTCAGAGTGATCTTGAACTGAACACATCAGCCTTAAGTTCACATTCATCCCTTATTCTGTCATGTCATCCCATGTATTCTCACTGCACGTATTTCTACGGCATTTATTATTTGGCTACTTTTAATCTTTTTCCTCATCTATGTTTCACTCCCATAAACTGAAATTGATGATACTAAAATCTGTTGGAAGACTATCATATTAGCAGATTTTGATATTGTCCGGTTCGAGTATATGTTTTAGTGCCCCATTGACTTGGTGTTCTATCGCTACATTCGATAACCCTCGTAATTCTTCCACCATCTGAAAAAATACTACAAAATAGCAGAATCCTTTAATTAACTCCAATCTTTCATTGTTCACACATTACTTTTACTTTAACTCACTCGAATCTTTCATTGTTCACACATTACTTTTACTTTAACTCACTCGAATCTTTCATTGTTCACACATTTCTTTTACTTTAACTCACTCCAATCTTTCATTGTTCACACATTACTTTTACTTTAACTCACTCCAATCTTTCATTGTTCACACATTACGTTTACTTTAACTCACTCCAATCTTTCATTGTTCACATTACTTTTACTTTAACTCACTCGAATCTTTCATTGTTCACACATTACGTTTACTTTAACTCACTCCAATCTTTCATTGTTCACACATTACTTTTACTTTAACTCACTCTAATCTTTCATTGTTTACAAATTACTTTTACTTTAACTCACTCTAATCTTTCATTGTTCACACATTACTTTCACTTTCCTATCGCCATGACTTGAACAAGTTAACAGGAAAGGTACTGTATTTGTTATTTTCAATAGTTTAAATGCAAAACAAAGAATTTAAAATATAAATAAAGAAATAAATACAGGTTTATTGATAGCAACATAGTATGTACATAATACATTTAGATATATTTCAAGAACACATTAAAAAGAGAATACATTAAAATACAGAAGCTATCAAAAGGTCTGGGCTCATCTAATAACATCCCCCCTCTCCGGCCAAGATACACCCCACCAATATAGGGTGAGCCCAGCCACGGGGACACCAGATGTTTTTCAGCCCACACCCTAAATATGTAATTGGGAGATCAGAAGTGTCGCGCTACCTGGATTCTTATGTACAATTTATCGGTTTCAGATCTCTCAAACATCTTCGAGTCCTTCCTGCCACAGTTGCTGACGTACCCCAACCCGATAGACCCGCTCAATGGGGACGCGGCCGCCATGTACCTACACAAGCCTGACGAGTATAAGAAGAAAGTGTCAGGTAATGTCATATAGAAAGTGTCAGGTAATGTCATATCACCATTCTATTAATGTACGGGGTGCAGCAGAAATAATGCCTCGAAAAGAAAAAAAGACATCTTCTTTATTTACGTCAATAGTTCACAAACTTTTTTCGGCCGCAGACCCCTTTAAAAAAACCGTCTCTCCCCCCCCCCCTAGTCATTTACTTTACTTACTCAAATCAATAAGTTTGTGCAGTACTCGATATTAAATATTTCATTAGATAAAATGCAACGGTTTTTCATGTCCGCACTTGCTTTGATACGTTCGATAAGAGAACGCACAGACATGTTTGAGCTACATGTGCGAGTATTCTCATGCATTCTTACGTGTGACTCTTTTAATGACACGTTTTACCATTTCGTTCACAAGTTTAGTACGTAATGCGTTTTTATAAAAAAAGTGTTTTTTTTTAATTATTTTACTTCTTAATTAGGTACCTATGGGAATCATAGATATTTTGAAGTAACAAGCAAATAGCATTAGTAAGGGGGTCTATTTTTGCTGTCGTCGACCCCCAATTTTTTTCTATTGAAACTATCGACCCTTAGAAAAATCAAATCGACCCCAGGGGTCGATATCGACCCCTTCGGGGACTCTTGATTTATGTGGTTCTACAAATTTGTATTTAACAATCGGAAAGAACCATCACCTTTAAATGGTGCATAGTTAAATCTTGTCTGGTCTTCGCAATATTTATATATGGTGGGGGAACCCTTTGAAAGCAAAGTCCCAATGCCATTACAGTTGCATCTTTCTGGATGGACAGGATATACAAGTCATTTATCTAACTAGAAGCATACTCTCTTCAGATGGACACTTCCAAATTATACAGACCTGGGTTTGTTGCTCTTCATTTGTGATCCTAGTTAACTAGACTGTTGTCTGTATCTTGCTGAGGTGCATAACCGTGTGCTAACGCACTGGACTTATGTGCAGAAGGTCGCTGGTTCGAACTTCGTGCCGTGCTACTCCCCTCGAATGACACGGGGATTTTTTCCGTCTAGTATTCGGGAGTATTAAGGATATCTATGACTTGGATCATATCTATTTTTTCAAAAATAAGGGAAAAAACATGCCGGTATGCTCCGATTGTCTCACTTCAGTGTGCCATCGAATGCAGTACAGCTATGTGGCAGGTGGGTTTACTGGTGTGCAACGGCTCACTCACTTGAAAACAAACTCCACGGCACAGCTTCGCTTTCCAACTGAATCGACATTGGAATGGCGAGGGGATCAGCATTGAGGGTTTGTGATTGGAACTTTAAAAATGCTACGGTTTCTGATAGGAAGAGTATATTGTTGTCGTTTGCGAATGTCAGAGTTACGCGTTCGACTTTAAAAAATATATCCTCTGGTAGACCTCCCAGCATTTGAACAAAACCAAACGCCGAAGCAGTGAGATATGCCGTTCGTTACCCAGTCTCTACGAAGTTCAGCCCACAAGGCTTGCTGCCGCTATGGGAATGTCTGATCGGAGTGTTAGGAGAATTTTCCACGGTGACTTTCAGTTCCGTCCGTACAAAATGATGGTTGTAAAAGAACTTAATAAATGTGACTGGGTTAACCGCAGTGCATCTCGTCAAGTTGAAAGCTGCTCTCTGATATGAAATTGGGACAATACCACCAGAAATGACCAGGAGAGAATAATGCGAAAATACCGAGTGAGGTTTCAGACATGTATATAAAATTAAGGACGGCATTTGAATGATATTAGGTGTTAACATAAGTTGTGTCCGTTTTTTTCCAATTTAAAAATGAGCACCAAAAGTAAAACAAAATGGTAAAGGTTATACGTCATTTGAAAGAAAATTTTCTGCTCTACGAGATATTGTGTTTGCTTTTACGTTACATATATTATTTTATTTGATTACAAGCCTTCAAAATGGAATGTCAAGTAGACGAAAGTGAGCATTTTCGACACCGCCTTCTGTTCGCGTTCAATCGAGGGAATAAAGCTGCCAAAGCTGCTCGCGATATTTGCGAAGTGTACGGTGAAGATGCTATGAATGAAAGGACAGCTCGTCGATGGTTTTTCCTTCAATAATGACGTTGAATTGCGGACATGGTTGGACGAACTCCTCGAGTCAAGACCAGATGGTTTTTATCGCACAGACATTGAAAAACTTGTAGAACGTTGGCAAGGAGTCGTAACTAATGAAGGAGAATACATTATTGACTAATTTGTTGTAATTTTTTTTTGTTGTGTCCTCTTGTTCTCTTAATTTTGAAAAAAACAGACACAACTTATGTTTAACACCCAATACAATTTTTAAAACAATAAAAAAACTAGTAAATTTTTCAAAACATCTTCACATCTTTTTTTTTATTAATTTAAAAAAATAGGGAGTTATTTATGCCGCACTTTGTATAAGAGACTTGATTTCCGTATTCGCGGGGGGCGGGGGGGCTTAGAACCAATCTCCCGCAAATACCGAGGGGCGACCATATGTATCCCAATGGCTAATTTGTCATTGATAGCATAATATATGTTTTCTATATTAATTAGTGAACATTCTTTCATTGTCTATTTAATGTTTTTCAGATTATGTCAAAAAGTTCGCCACAGAAGACGCGCTCAATGACCGCTCTTCCGGCACTGCCTCTTCGGCTACAGCTAATGGCTCGGCCGTGGGCACTGGCGGTGTTGGTGTTGGCGGCGGCGGCTCAGGAGACCACAACAGCGACAGTGAAAGCTCCATGAGTGACTACAGCGAGGATGAGGCGCGCGACATGGAGTTATAACGAATCACCTCGAGAAGTAATCCTAAATATTGTTATTTTATTCTTAATCAACGTCGTAATCGTGACATCGTCGAGCGACCGCCCCCTCTCCAACGTTACGTCGTAACAATACATCAACAGCCTTTCGCATCGAAGATCAAAAGAAGAATCTTCTTTGACTTAATTGGAATTTCGTTCGATAGTGGACCGGTGCCACTAATGGCGAATAACAACGATCCGTTTGCGATCTTGAATCAAAATCGTTTGATTCCACTTTTTATGTTGAACGAAAACGAGCAATTTGTGAATCGCGGTAGTTTAATCTCGAATAGACAAACGAACGATTTGTTTTTTTTGTCAAATAGACTCGTGAACGATTCACTATTGTTCTCAAACAGGCGATTGAATTGTTTGATTCCATTTTCAAACAACAATTTGAACCGTTCAATTTTACCATCAAACAACAACAGACAATGGAATGATTCGATTCTGTTTTTAAATATTAACTCGAATGAATCATTTTCAAACAGACAGTTGAACGATTCAATCGCGTTTAAAAATTTCACCGTGAACGATTCATTTGCGACTTTAAAGTGGAATGATTCGATTTTATATTCAAATAAAGATGGATTTTCTTTGATTCATTGTTTTAATAACAATTATATCTTTGGTGAAGAAGGTTTCGATGACCCCGTAAGGTTTTCAATTGTTATCAATATTTATTCTGATTCGTTCTCAATGTTGATCGATTCAAATCTGTTCTCGAACGGGATGATACGAAAAAATTTACCGTTATTCTCTCGTAGAAAAATGAATATCTTAACTATTGACAATCTTTTAAACGATTCGACCGCAATTTGTAACGATAAAATGGGTATATTTTTATATATAGATCTCTCACTTAATAGTTTGACACTGTTTTCAATGTACAAAAACAAAATACCAAATGAACAAGTCACATTTTCTTCCGTTCGAATTGTGATCGAATCTAATAAGGAAAATTTACCGTTTTCAATTTTGAATAAAGTCGATGATAAATTGAAATACGAATTTAAGAATTTTCAAATGTTTTTTATAAACCGACGCTATTTTATTTTATTTGGAAACATTTTTATTCCGCTAACGTACGATTTTATTATGTCTTTCAAAAGATATCTCCGTGAATTCTCGTATTTTTCTATCGAACCTTTTAAATCGACGAAAGAATATCTTTTCTGCGATATTATAGCGGTCGATCTGAACATTGTTTCGAAATACAATAAATCTTTTATATTTTTCGTGGAAAAATTAAAGAAATATCAGCTGGCTGATGGAGATTTATTTAAATTCATCGTGTATCCTACGATTAATATCTTTTCGATTTTGGATATAAATAAAATAGATTGCGCCGTGAGCCGTGCGCTGAAAAATTACGAACAGATTGAGGTTATGTCGAACGAAATGAGGAACAAAACGGGAAATTGTCTGGTCTTAATCCGAAGTGATTTTAAAATGGGAAACGTGAGAGAAATATATGAGTGTCCGTCTATTATTGGTATTAAAATAAAAAAGGGAATAGAATCACTGATATTTAAATCCAAAATTGGATTATATATCGGAATCACTTGTGATTCTTCGCGTTTGAACCGGTTCGGTTTGGATTTTTGTAAAATTACGTACGAGAAAGTCTTCGACAGGGAAAAATATTTGATTTTCGACAAAGTGATGGAAAGATTTACGAAAGAGAAATCTTGCATTTTCTATAATTACGTGATGCGGTTTCGTTTGCAGTTTCGCAGTGAGAAAAATTGTGATATTTATATGTTGGATAAAAAAGCTGACATAATTTGTGATATAAAACCAATAGATTCGGAAAATGAATACGAGACGAACGAAATTATTTCGACTGAAACGTCGACGGCATTCGACGGGAATAAAAATGAAAACGTCGAAAATTTTCCGGTCGTTAAATACTTGCCATTCTCAAAATTATATTATTATTATTATTCATATTTAGATGTAAAGAGACAAAAAATTATTCTATTTTTTTATCTTGGAAAGAGATTCTTGTCTATATTTCGAATTTACAGTTCCGGGACGCCGTTCGGAATACATTTTAATGATGAATCACAGATTTTCATATTTTTAAATAATTTATCTCGGAGACTTTTGGGAAGAACTCGTTCGGTCGGTTTTGCGAAAAATCTCGACGAACGGATAATATGCGACGACGACGACGTTACACGTATTATTAATCGGGAATCATTTTTCTCGATTTTAAATTTTGCACTTTTCATCTACGCAAGTGGTGGGATCGTTGAAGAATTCACAAAAAATCGACGAATCATCACGAAAGATATGAAGATCATTATTGGTTCCGTACTGATATCGAATCGAACGGAACTTTTCGAATACGGATCGATCAAACGACAAATTGACCGTTTTGCCTCAAATCTATTTGACAGTTTTGAAAGAACACCAAAATATAAAGATTTCGACTCTCAACGCATGTTTATTCCGAATTTGGAAAGTCTAGTTTTTAACGAAGCGTTGCATCGCGAGAATAATATCGCCGCCTGAGAAAAGAAATAAAATCTGTATATTTTTATAATACGTCTCAAAGACAAATAATCTTTAGGTTTTAATGTATTTATCTTAGACACAAATGTCTTTGCACGAAATAAATGTATAGACAAACGTTAAGAGTACAGTGGACACTTGATCTATCATTCCTCTTCCTCTCCGTCTTCATGTGTCGTGTCTGGTCCTTCTGACGTTGGTGGATCACTCCTCTTGAGAAAATATCTCGACTTTTGATGGCACGGAACAGGAACTCTAATTGTCTGGATACCTGTCCATTTACGGATGTTGCGTTACCAAGACAGGCATCTTTTACCGATTCCAATTTTGCCCATCAATATTAATATGTGGTATTTCTCCGCTCTCAATTATGATTCAGATAGACATTTTATCGTATTTAAGAGCTCTCGTTTTACACAGAATCTCGATGTTTGTGTAACTCGATGTTATTGTCTGATGAATCCATATTTTAAATGCTTCCAGCTTTTTATTTAGCATTCTCGTCTTTGTTTTTATAGCAACACCATAATACATGATGCTATTGTAATTAGTGGAATAATAATGCTATACCCTAGAGGATAAACCACAGAATTCACTCTGTACCCTAGAGCAGGGGTCGCCAAACTACGGCCCGCGAGCACCACCAATCCGGCCCGACATAGTTTATTTTGATTACATTGTAAAATTTACAATGTAAGTAAATAATACAAAATAATAATCAGATGTTTTTATTTAACGACTCTTGTCAGAAAACACACTAGTCGCACTATATTTCGTTTTTCGCGCATCGGCTATCGCCGCCCCAATGAAATGTCCTCGACACTTGCCCGTAAGTACCAACTGAAATTGTGAACGGAGCGGAGTCCACCCCCGCACCCTGCGCCATAGATATCTCACTCGCCGGCTAGTTCCAATACGAAAATTTGCGCGTAATTCAAAACTACAGTATGTTGGTATGATGAGCTAGAGAGGTCTTGGCCTTTGGGACTTAGTGGAGGAGTCAGTGTGGCCCTTATGCTAAAAAGTTTGGAGACCCCTGCGCTAGAGGATAAACATCATATGCGTCGTACATGAATTGTATGACGCAACATCGTTTATCCTCTAGGGTACAGAGTGACTCCCGTGGTTTATCCTCTAGGGTACAGAATGTAATTTATTATTAAATATATGGAGTCTTATATGGAGTCCCACAAAGTTAAAACCGGAAACCTTTAATTAAATAATAAAATACTTAGCACAAAGCAGGGCTAGTAACAGGTTTTCCTTCGAGCTATGCAAAAAGTCAATTTATGCAATTATTCTCATTTTTAGTTCAATATTAAAGCACAAAGTAATTTTTTTCCTCTGCATTTATTATGTGGCTCCTAAAAGATGATAGAACAAGTTCCACTGTACATATTTTGACCATAAATAATAAAAATAAAAACTAATCAAAAAGTTATTAATAGAGA
Source organism: Odontocerum albicorne (assembly GCA_949825065.1). Lineage (NCBI taxonomy): Eukaryota > Metazoa > Arthropoda > Insecta > Trichoptera > Odontoceridae > Odontocerum > Odontocerum albicorne. Next base: position 20,713,480 of record OX463864.1, read on the forward strand.
GAAAAGAGTGTCTTTGATATTAAAATAAAAATGTAATTTTTGTAGAATCATTTCAATCTTGATTATTTTTATTTATTGTTAATTTAAGTATTTTAATCGTACTTTTTTTTATCTACCAAACAAGTTTTGTTAACAAAATAATATTTTATATTTGAAATAAAGTTTTTCTTTATTTATCTATTGTTTCTTTTCTTTGTTTTTTTTTTATACAATTTAATTTTGATTAACAATTGTCTATGGCCTATTTGAATTCATGTTGGTATCCAGATTTTGTAATATTTTTAATCTGGCAATAATAATGGGTTCAAGTCCCAAGTTAGAGCACCCTTGAGGAGAATTTGATATCTAAAACAGCGCTATATAAATTGTCCTTTTATTATTCATTTTTTAAAAGAGTTCTAGTTGAGTTTTCACTTAAGGCTTGTTTAACATCTTTCTAGTTGGTCGGAAAAGATTGCTACATGGCAATAAACCTGCCGCTTTGTATTGTGTATTACGAAAGTGTAAAACAATACGTTATAATACGATGTTTGCTTCGGTTCGATTCCCGGGATTCAACTACCAAAAAGGAAAATAAATCCAGTCAGCTTTTTCCACATCCAGACCTTATTTTACACTTTTCTGTTTGATTGGTAGGAAAAAAAATTCACACGACAATTAATTAACCTAAAAATTATACTGAAATGCAACAGAAAGGTAATTATTGCGCAATACAATTGATTGTATCTTGAAGAAAAACTACCTATATAAAACCAAAATTCTATCAACATTTTCTGTAACTTATTAGCAATTTATTTGTAAATAAAAGTGGGACATGGAAAATTAAAAATAATTAGTGTTAAAAAAAACCATAGAAAATGTGATAAAATTTCAAGCTTAAACATTCATTCTATAATGAATAAAAAAAAACGTATTTTATAAAGTGGCTTTTTTAAAAGTATATTATATTTTGTTATCCATAAAAGATTAGTAAAATCATAAATATATCAATTATCGTGACCGTAAAGTCTGATGCTCTGTCTTCTCTGCCTATCCTCGTAGAGAAATGTTGTAATGATATATACATATGTATGTAAAAATACAAATAAAGATTTATTATCAGAGTAGCTAAGTAGGTAATGCATAAATATATTTATTCTTTTTTGTTGCAATTGGTTTGATAAATTATTTGTTCAACAGCTTCTAAAAACAAAAAAATGTTGGCATAAACAATTTGAATAAAAACATAGATCTTTCATAACCAGAGAGAATAAGAAATTTTAAAACAAGTGTTGTTAATTTTGCTTCTACCTACGTAATGCACACTGAATACATTATGGTAATATAGTGATTCATTGGCAATGTAAAAAATTTCCTACCAAATGAGACAATATTTGTAAAATGATTCACTCTCAACTTGAAATAATTGTTTGCTTTGGTTACACTTTTGTGTTTCTCCTTGTATCGTCTTAAAAAAAGATATATTTTTTTCTATCGAATTATGTTTTGCTAAAATTAATGTTTTTTTTTTATTACATATATGCCATCATACCGTGCTCCTTTTTAAGTAGGCAGAGACGATAGATCTAAATACTTTTCTATCCATGCACACAACTCTCGTCGTGTGCATATTCATATATATCCTCATACATGGTCTTCTGTTTCTTAGACTTCGTACCTTTCCCTCAGTTAAAAATTTTCACCTTTGTGTTCCTCCTTGTATCGTCTTAAAAAAAGATATATTTTTTTCTATCGAATTATGTTTTGCTAAAATTAATGTTTTTTTTTTATTACATATATGCCATCATACCGTGCTCCTTTTTAACCCTTCCCTTACGGTGATAAAAATAATACGCGTGCTCCGGTGTTGGGTAGTGAGTACGCAATCAAAAATTAGCGATTTTAAATCGGAAAAATAAGAACATTCATAGATAATCCCCTTAATTAATTATAATTGAAGTTAAAAATTATAATAATTGAGATTTATTTGCTGAAAACATTAAAAAACCATCTGGCAACGCTCACGGAACGGGCGTACGTCTAACCTATTTGCAAGCCTAGAAGCTACTAGTGGCGCGGAACGTCAGTCGCATATCCCGGCGCTTGCGCTTATGCTTGCGACGTTGAGACAATTCAGCTCCTCGCAATTCAGTCTAGTATGCAAGAGTGAGATGCGAATATAGTGTCGCGCTTCCCGCATACTATTCACCTATCATCAAGACGAGGCACTCGCAGCGTTTAAATGCGAATTTGTTTTCGATCTTTACAAAACACCTCGATGTAGTCGATAAATTCTGATTATTATTAATATTATTTTTTAAATCAATGCGTAAATATATTATGGAGGAATACCTAAAATCTTAACCTTGTATTTATTATATTTATAGAGATATTGATGGTTATTAGAAGCAACGTGTAGAAGATACCCAACACAGGGAAGGAAAGGTTAAGTAGGCAGAGACGATAGATCTAAATACTTTTCTATCCATGCACACAACTCTCGTCGTGTGCATATTCATATATATCCTCATAAATGCTCTTCTGTTTCTTAGACTTCGTACCTTTCCCTCAGTTAAAATTTCTCCAACTACCTCAGTATCTGTTCCTCGCTCTCCATTAGTTTCAGACGTCAAACACAACTTATTCTTTTAATATGTCCAAACCATTTCTAGATTTTATTATGATAAAATAATTTAGCATCTTTGAAGTGATTAAGAAATTATTCAAAGTGCTTATTTTACATTGTAGTATCTCTCAACGCAAACCAATAGTTTCAACTTGAGAAGATTCTTAACAACTTTTATATTACCAGCCTTCTGATTCTTAGCAAGTCTATTTCATGTAATAGGGTCAACCACTCAAAAAGCTAGATTAAGATAACCGTGTGCCTATTTGAAATCACCAGATCAAAACCCACACACGGCTACACTTTTCGAATAGGAAAAAATATTTTTCTTAAAATTAGGATATTAATGAATTTTTAGTGATACTTTTTTCAAAAAATAAATAATATTTTGTTTAATAAAAAATTTTCCATTGATTTATTTTAATAACAAAGACTAAATATTCTTTTCTCTGTAAATAATATTAAAAAAAAAAAAAACATTTTAAATCAACCCATAGACATTTTATTATAGCATTATATCCTGTGCATGATTTTGTGAAATTGCTTTAATACCTATAATAAATAAACTATATCACATAAGAACCTACTTTAATGTTTATTAGTGATCACCGTATATCATCTTTTAAATTACAAAAAAAAAAAATAAGATAATATACATATATAACAATTCACTGTGGAAAAAGTGAGGGTTATTTTTGATGTAGCGACATTAATGTTTTATTTTAGTAAGACCTCTTAAAAATTCAATTTATAGCCATAAATGATAAACAAGAATGAATGTTCCATTTTAGAATCGACCAATGACAAATATTCTTATTTTGAATTTTATAATTAATTTTTTTTTCTTCCATATTTCAAAGGGCTAGAGATGGGCAAATGTATTTCTGAAAAATGAACTGATCATTTAAACCAATTTTTTTAATTTTATTTACTATCACAATATCTTTGCACGTACAATTGATAAGATTCCTTTTGTAAAAAGGAATACAAAAAAAAAAAAACTAAAGAAGTTTCTAAATACAACAAATCGAGATATTTGAAAAGAAAAAATATTTTTTAACATCTCTAGAGGGAACAAATAGAGATGGGAAATTATAATTTACATAGTTCATAATCAATTCTCTAGTGAACATTTTTTAGTGTTTTTCAATTAAAAAAAAATTTTTCATTTATTTTATGGATACATTTCAATAGTCATTAAGACATTTTGTTTTTTTTTTTACTTAAAGACTGTCCCATCTCTATTCAGTGTGATGAAAATTTCAAATCTTTTGTTAACTGTTTATTTTTTTAATGCCCATGAATTTACAAAATATCTAACAAATTTAATTGTAAATTTTATCATTAAAATTATATTAAATACTTACTAACTCAATGAAATATGGATGTTAATATGCATAAAGGACTCAACTAACATTTTACATATTGTATGCTGTATGCGGCGTTGCACGAGTAGCGCATTGGACTTCTGTACGGGAAAGTTCGCTGGTTCAAATAACATTTTTTCCATCTACTTTTCGAGGGTATAAGGATACTGATGACTTTGGTCATATCTATTCTTTCAAAAAAGAAAGGAAGGAGGTTTACTCTGAGTGTCTCACTTCCGTGTGCTATCGGATTCAGTACACCAGTGTGGCTAGTGAGCTTGCTGGTGTTCAATGGCTCACTCACTTAAAAGAGTAGAAAGAAACATAAACGCCACGGTACAGTTTCGCTTTTCAATTGAATTAACATTGGAACGGCGATGGGATCTTCGACTATTGAGGCCTAGCAATGACGACGACATGTTGTATAGGCTTATATGTAACAACATAATCTCTGTGGCCTAATTGGTAAGACGCCTATCTTCCGACGCGGGGGTTTCGGGTTCGATTCCTGTTGATACCCAGATAAAAAAAAAGAATTCCTGTCTGATTTTCACTTAACCCTTACAGGCACAGGTAAACTTAACTTATTTTTACTCAGGCTGCACAAAAAATAAAAAGTCAAGTTTCTCATAATTTTTTTTAATGTGTTTGAAAAATGATACATACAAATGCTAAATTAACATATTTCCACTTCCTCGGTAGGTCAAGGAACTCCCGGTGAGGTGGTACAACTTATGTACCACTAGTCCATATTTCCACTGGTACTTCTAATGTACCACCAAATAATGCCGAAATACATTCAAGTAAAATTAATTTTTAACCTAAATATATATTTACCACAATTACTGAAGTCAATTTTATCACAACACAACAATTTTATTAAAATTAAATACAAATATATAACATTTTCTTTTATACGCAAAAGTCGGCACACCAAGAACAACTAACTGTCAATAATATTAGAAGCTAAATGAATTTGAACAGGACCAGACCTGCAGCTGTGCGGATATGAGTCATAAGTATTATATTATACCAAGTGGTACATAATCTGAGCGTTCGTGCAGCAATAGAGAGAGGTTTAATAAGTGGTACATTGTATGCACCACTGTGCAGTACAGCATCAATAAAAGGTGGTACATAACGTGTACCACTAAGCCTGTAAGGGTTAAGGCTTGTTTCAATATTTTTCTGGTTGGTTGGGAGATATTGCCACATGGAAATATACCGGCTAGCTTGTACTGTAAAGTAATACAATAAAGCAATATTTTTTTAAGTCTGCATTTAACTATTTAAATGCTTTGATATATTTGCACATTCGGAATTGTAGTAAACTTGTTATTTCAAATAATCTAAAAAAATGTGTTTGGAGTCCTTTTTGTGTAATTACGTCCATATGTTTTACGTATTGAAATATTTCGGTAAAAACGACGTAATCTTGAAGTTACAAATTTGACGTGAGGGACAAAATACTGCATAATAAATAAATCAGAACGTATGTTTTGTCTCTATTATCTGGTAATTCTGATAATTCATGTTAAACATACGCATATGCGGGGAATTACTTAATCTAATTGCCGCAGTCACCACCTTCCTATCCTTACAGACAACTTGTATATATAATTATTTTGTAATATTTTTAATCTGTCAATAATAGCGGGTTTGAATCCTGACTTAAAGCGCCCTCGAGGAGAGTTTACTCTCTAAACGGCACTTTATAGGTTATTATACAAAATTTTTAAATATTATTTTGAATTTTATATACTTATTATTTATTAGATTGATTCGAGATGATTTGGACATCTAGATTGATTGAATGAAGAAATACTAACGAAAGAATATGCGGTCCAGACGTGAGTGGAAAGCATGTTAGAACTTCAAGGAAAGTATGATTTGATCAAGTAAATGATATAATGAAAGAGAATTTAAAGAAAACTCTGTCTAACAAAAGACTGCAGCAGATTTTTTTGACATCAGAACTTTGAGTTGGCTCTTTCGAGACTGTGTGCTTGCTGAATTACAACAGCTGGCACACAATAAATCAATACACGCACATTTGTCTTCTATCCATGAGCTTGCTGACGAGGGAGTCAGAAATTGTACGAGTATTGATATAGAAGAAGTAGAAGATGTGTCACTATTTGAAAGTCTGGTGTCCTGTCCTCTTGCTTACCCCGATGGGGAAACGGCTTGATGACAATTGACGAAATAATATTATTATCAAGTATCTTTTCCGAAGATTTTCTTTTTTTTTTGTCCAGCATATTATTGTTGGTCTTGAAAAGGGCCTTTTGATTGATTGATTGATTGAATGACAAAGGTGAAAGGTACACCGCGTACACACTCAGACAGGAGAATCAAATGATGAGAGATAGACGGGATCGAGCGAACGCACACACTCCCCGAATGATGGAATAAGTTCCGTCGCGATTTGTCAAGTGTTCTAGGGCGTGGTCGCGTCCACTTCAAAGTATATGAATGACAGAGACGACGCTCTACAAAGCCGAAGTTAGCCGATTACGGCCGACAGTCTCTTTCTTAAGCCCGATGTGTATTACTTACCGCCGGGTACTGTATATGTAATGAAAAATAATATAAATTTTTATCCCTTTTATCAGTTTTGTAATTTGAAGGTTACTTTTTTTGTCTGTAATATATTGATATTCATTAATTTGATTTTTAAATTCATTTCTTTATCGTGGCATCTTTAAAAAATGACTTATTGTATGTTATATGGAATAAAAGTGTTTTCAAATATTTCAATGTTTCCACACACAAAAAAAACAAATAAAAAAACAGTTTATATTTTACAAATTGATTGAAATGTGAGTAAATTATGTTCTTTTTAACATAAAAATAGTATTAATATTAATATTAAAATACATTTATTATGAATTAGTCGTTATTTTAATTTATTTAACGGACATTGGACATAACTCTATGATTAATTTTATTCTATAAACCGCACGGAATGTTTTTTTTTTTTTTTTCTTCGTTTTTTCTCTTTTCCGTGTTTTGTTTTATATAAAAACACTTGGATTTTATTACGGGTTTAATGTGTGTATTGTTTTCTTTTGAAAATATGTGTTTTTACTTTACGACTACATATACAAAAGTTTAAAAACTGTATTATTAATTAAATCAATCATTCAAGTGATAATTTAATCAATCAATCAACCGATAATTGAATCAATCAATCAACCGATAATTGAATCAATCAATCAACCGATAATTGAATCAATAAATCGACCGATAATTGAATGATTCGATCAATCACAATCTCCGTAGTCTAGTGATTGATGACTTGTATTCCGTCAATGTATTTATAAAAATTGTCATCAAATATATAGATGGATTGAAATTTTGAATGCGTCAGTTCTTAAACTTTTGTTTAGTCCGTGTATTATTTTTATCGCCATACTAAAATAAGTGTATGAAACAAATTTTTTCCAACCTATAAATTGTAAAT